>JAMKCH010034733.1:0-41735 GCA_023653785.1 Ophioderma brevispina
TATGGAAGGAGTTTTCCTAGAGATGTTTTCTAAGGAGTTTGGACTTGAATGTGGTTCACCCATTCAAGTGAAGTATCACTTAATAACTCCGTGTAATCATTGTACAATGAAATTTGACATTTTGTGATTAAAATTGAGATAACACTGTACCAGCCGCATGGATGTGTTGTGTCTAAAGTAATGCACTATATTGATGATGATAGGTTACACACCATTAAATTCCTCCTTGTATAGTGGAAGAGTACAAAAACTGCTAGTGATTTAGAAGCCTAGAAGTAATGTCTCGCCATAAAGAGCTCTCTCTCTCTCTCTCGTCCTCTTTCTCTCTCCCCAAAAGAAATGTGACACACTGATTCCAAAAAGTATAACTCCATCAAAGGGGACCTTACACAGTCAAAGAATCAGGGCCTATATTTTTGTGGTGAGCACAAGAAGGTTGTGGTGGCCTAGCTGTCCATTTGCCAGAAATCCATCGAACATACTATTGCCAAGAACATGCTATTATGAGAGTTGACTAGTGGAAAAGCGAGACTCATGATCATTGAACCATTAAAATCGTGAGTTCTAGCCGCCCTTGTGGCAACATGTGTGTGTCCTTGGGCAAAGATACTTTAGTTCCTCAATTGCTCCGTTGACCCAAGCGATAAGGTATTCTCAAACACTGAAGTTAAAGCCTGTTCGAAGGGAAAGAAATATTGAAACGGATAAAGCTGGATGGAGCTGCTTTGGAAGATATAAAGAAATCTTAGGTAACAAAAATATTCCTATGTCACTCAGGAAAGTATAATAATCAATGTGTCCTTCCAACAATGACGGTATGGGTCCGAAACATGGTCATTAACTAAAACCTAAAAAACAACTAAATACTGCCCAAAGAGCACTGGACCGCAATGTTGCACATCTCACTGCGAGACAAATTAAGGTGCTCACATCAGAGAGCAGGACGGGGTTGCAGACATTTTGAGAAGAAGTAAACAATCAAAATGGAGATGGCTGGACATGGTTGCCAGAAGAAATGATAACAGATGGACAAAGAGAGTGTTAGAATGGCACCAAGATGGTAAAAAGAAGAGAGGGCAGACAGAAAAGAGGGTGAGAGATTACATACTCAATATATTGGCGTACATGGGCGAGAGTATCAGAAGAGAGAAATGGTGGTGTGATCATGAAGGAGGGGTACATCAACATGGTGTATGGTACAAAGCTAGATAGATAATTACATGTGAAAGCAATATCATGGTGTTGAAATGGGATTTCAGTTTCCTTTGCAATACCCTCCAGCAAATTACAACCAGGGTATTTAGATATTGAATGTGGTAAGTTATCCTTTAGTGCTGTCCTATTTTACATCGGATAAACAGCTTCAAAGATGAGTGACTGCTGTGAAAACATACATTCCTTACATAATTTGCCACGAGTATTAAGAATAATGAAATTTTCAAGAGGTAAAAATGACAGAATTGGTATATCCCACCATAGAAATACAATTTTTGGCCTGGAGAAGGTAAGTAGATTCGAGCCACTCTCATCGAAGAAAATTTGCAAGTGTTGAGATGTATATGAAATTATTAAATTTTAATTAGAGTCTCTTTGAATACTGATAACATTATATTTATACATTGTGAAATGTGTACAGAAGCAAACCTGTGACATTTTAAATCTACAAAGAATTGGAATCAGAAAAAAAGCTAATCACAAACTGTATTGTCTCATACACTCCTAATATAAAAGCCAAAACTTGGAGGGCAATTTTTCTTTCGTCTAACGTAAGAGGTAGGTGGTTTGGGGTTATGATATGCAAAGGTAAAACATTTCATAATCGAGTACCGCTTCCGTATAAATATAAGAAGACCTCATTTTCTTGTCAACAACCTTGCAGTCACGTTGTGTTTATTAGCTTTTCTGCAAGTGCCTTGGAGACCTCTTTTCAGGAACTTCAACTGAGATTCTTACATTTAACAGCTTGGTTTTATGGAAAAAACCTAAGTAACATAAGATGAAGGAAGAAAAGTTATTATGTCTCGTACATTCCCATCTGAAAATCATAAAAAATGTTCAATTTAGCTGCGATTGTTTACATTTCATGTCACACGCGTAAGCAGGGGCGTCCCCCGGGTAAGGACCACGCCGCTGATTCCAGGGTTCGTTTATCAAGCGATATCATCATGAAGCCAGTCTGTGCTATAAACCACTTCAACCACAACTAGAGATTGGTGCAATATTTACAGTGGTGTGCTAAAGCTATTTCAAGGTTCATTTATACGCCAACTTTTTTTCAAGTTTACAGGGTCAAAGGTCACTTTTACACCATCACGGGTTTACACTAGATTTAACAACACAATAGAATCACTAGGGCAGAGGTCCATTAAGCTTAGTATCCTTCTACCCGATATCTTTAGGGTGTTATGTGCCGCTACACAAAGTGGTAAGTTCTACAGGGTGTACATTATGCTTCTGGGTCCAACATGTTAATTTATGCTAATATTTTTGTAATCAAATTGTATTCCGTTAAAGATTTATTATAGTGTATACTGCATAGTTAAAAAATCTCCCTGTCTCTACTGTTACCAACACTGTAATGCTATAAAATAACATTTGTGGCAGCACACCATTTTTGCACTCTTTGACATGTAGCAGCTTTCTTTTGAAAAGAAAAATGTGCAAATTTATTTAATATTTGTTAGAGGTCTATGAAGGTAGCTTAAACTCACAAATTGAAAACAAGCACAACAGTTCAAAATCGGCAAAGTGTGAAAAATTTATTACGCAAACACTTTCACTTTTATAGAAGGGAAGGAAATGTGGAAGATGACTAAAAACAAGTCAGTAATGGCTCTGCGCAGGTAAATCATGCTCTATCAAAGCAAGACATACCTATTTCAATCAGCAATGTATATGCAAGATGGTGCAATGCATATCAGGACCAAAACCCTATACCAAACTGATTCATGAACACAAGTGAGTTTTTTGTTTTTCTGTAAATGGAAAATTACATCACCAATCATTCATTACCTGGCGGTTTTTCCCCTCGGACACATTGTAGATACGGGAGGAACGCACAGGACGGCAATATGTCGCTACATGTTTAAACCACAGATATTGATATTGATCACTAATACTCCATAGTATCACCGTTCCGTCTGACTTAAATTCTGCTTTAGAGAACACTTTTCCTATTTGTGCAGGCTGCTCCTATCAGTCTTAGAAAATTCTAATCATCTCACTTATCCGATCTATCTCTGTGTTTTTGGGGTTGTTAATCTTTTGGTTTAATTAACCGCAACATTTTCTCACTTGCTTTTCCCATTTGTGAGAAGCCACCTTCAAGAGCTATCAATTCTACCTCAGATTTCTGATTTCATGCATTGATGGACTCTTTGATTTAAAATTACTATTCCTTAAATTTAATGAAATTGAGAAAAATATTTTGGTCTAAATTTTGCTTTTCCCATGGCATCATTTTAATATAGGTCTTTAATAATTTGATCTCAAACACATTGAAATTGTATGTGTAAAGTGACTTTTATTTGATTATATGTGCAACATATATATTCTCTAAATTAAAGCAATAAGACCTTGATTGTGCCATATGAAATAAATGAACTTTAAACCTTGATAATTGTGATTATAATTAAATAAAATGGCAAAGTTCATAACTGAAATAGGGATAACCAAACCCATATGGAACCAATATGGAATCGATTTAGTAAACGTGTTCAGATAAATCCATCAGAATTTTACAAAACTCATACACAATTCATTGCTACCCCTTTAAACCACCATATAACATGACTTTAAGAAAAAAGATACCTAAATACCAACTGCTGTAAAACACTACATCGAAGTGTTGGTGAAGCAATTTAGCTAGTTGGCCATGCAGCCACACTGTAGCAAGTAACTGCCATACATGCAGTGACCTCACACAAAACACATCCAATACAAATTGCATCAATCAACTTAATCTAACGATCATAATTTCTCATCCATCTGTACAAGGCCTGCCATTCTACACAGATGAAAACTAATAATTTTTGTGGATATTAATTTTTTGTGCCTTGGTAGCACATGGGATCTACCATAACTTCAAGAAGCAATTGAAATATTTTCTGTGATTAAAACTTTATGGGCACAACACTAACAAATGCCATTCTTGGAAATTTGTTGAAAGATAAAATTTTCACAATTTAATTAATCAAAAATTAGCAGTTTTTCATCAAGCAATATATAAGGGCTTGGCAGCATAGCTATGCATGGAAGATGACCTTTACAAACACACTGCATTCAATAAGGATAAATAATATATTTACACAGTGTTTTGAGTTTGTTTTTATTGAGGCGGATTTATACTGCACATTGCTTTGTGGCCAGGAAGAAATGGCACTGGCATTACTGAGATGACAAAACTGTAATAGCTTCACAGATAATTCCTTTAATGGTGGCATTTATTATTAGTTATGAAAACAGACTGTGAAACGCATCATTAGACACCCATGACCATGCAATATGAGACACTTTTATATCTTATATCATAAGAATCAGGTGATTAACAAAGCTCAAAATCAAATTGGAAACCAATCAAACCAAATGACATTGAAACCTGATGTTTAATGCAAATGGTGGTTCAATCAGCAAAAGTAGATTTGGAATGCTGTCAAATCTAACCATACCCAAGTACATGTGAATATCTATGTCTTAGTATAGATATTTTAAGGATGCTATTTTTAACTCCCTCCCTGAGCATAGTTTTAAGATATTTATGTCCCACGATAGATATTTTAAGGATGTTATTTTTTACTATATCCCCTGAGCACTTTTTTGTGTGAAAACACAGCACTGCTATCCTGTGACTGTCAGATGTTACACAACGGTTACTTTTTTTAATATATTGTCAAAAAAGTTTGGGAGCAGGGGGAAAGTATCCTTACCCCAAGGGTTTACCAGGTTCTTACAGTATTCTGATTGGCTGCAGTAATATATAACAATTAGGGCCCCTCTAGATATCTATAAAGCCAAAATAAAGTTTTTTTTGACATGTCTCTGAATGGCTCAATTACATCATAACACTTTGGGAACAACCAATCAAATTGGCACATTATCATCAGGGCATGTGTTCATGTGAAAAGGTAGATTATATAAATATCCAGAATAACTTTTTTTTCAAATGATGCCATTTACTTGGGTTATAGGAGGCACCGCACACGGTGGAGACCCACATGGTCCTGTTTGTGGCCGGCAAAGGCAAAAAAGCATCCTATAATCGAATTACTATTCTGGCACTAGCAAGTACATTATAGTAATTATAGGAATATTCTGTTAAATGATGAGTTATGTGTAGTCAACCTTGGCAACATGCTCAATGGACATCTCTATGTGTATTCAAATTGAAGGCAAAACCTACCTTATTTTCAATTTTTTAAGGTATTACACACGATAAATGCTGCTTTTTTATCATCCCTCCATACTTATAAATAAGGCCTTTACATGCAATATGTGGTGGTGATTAAGAGATTTCAATTTGACTGGTGTACTCAGCAGCTGGCTGTTTACGGGTAATAATATCCATCACCAAATACAACTCAACCCAGGAACATCTATAATGGTGCCGAAAAAAAACACATTCAATCATTCATCAAACTGATAATTCATATCCTTCCTCTGATTTGTAACCAAATTTGCATTGTATTTGTCAAATTTTCTTACGACTATTACAGTTGCACTTGGCATTGATTCATATCCAGGACAATGAAGAAAAGGAGAATGTTTTATCTGAAAAATAATAATATAGTGGAATACACTCATTTATTATTTCCTTGGTATTTTTTTTCTGGGACACTTTACAGGATGCATCGCCCTAGTTCTTCTTTAATCCTGCGATAACATAGACATTTCATGTTGCACCTTATAACCACACTCACTGTTAACATTCTGAATACAGCATATTCTCCTGAGTTTGAAGCACACGGCCCTGCTTTGGGGATGGCTCCCTGATAACTAAGTCCTGAGATCTGATCTTATAAACAACTGGTGACACCTACAACACCACCAGTTTTGCCTCTTTCAATCATTTTTTTTTCTTTTTCTTAATTTTGTTAATACTAATTCCAAAGAAGGTTCTCACATACTTAGAGGTGCTTGTTCCGATTTATTGTATTGTGTTCTCTACTTGATATGAGACCTGGCACTTGCACAGACACGTCATAGTATCGTGTGAAACAAACTGCGTTTTTGGTGGTAGACGCAATAATGCCTGTTGCAATGCCCTATTCATACTGTGCTAACATTGATGGACAACCACTAAACTGCGTTTTTGTTTGTTTTATATCTTCGAATGAAAGTGATTTGAGGGCTCAAATTCAGGAGGCAATGAGAAAAAATACGGACTTCTCATACCAAAAACGATACCCCTCCGCGTAAATCAGGGGGGTCCCAAAACGATCGAAAACGCACCTTTAATAACTTAAAACAATTTTTGACAACTTTTTTTTGTTCAAACCATTCAAATTTCAACTTTATTTCATATCATATCTCCAAAATACATGCCATTTTCAATAGGCTGTGTTGCTATGTAGGGGGAGAACTTTGATAGGTGTAAGACCGGGGTGTAAGATGGTATATTTTCAGCCATATTAGGTCTTGATCCTCTATAACTATGCATTTATCAAGACTTGTCATCCTGCCAAAGATTTATACAAACAGTCATGCCTTCTTATGAATTTGAAAATTTCCATTACTGGTAGAATCCTCACAACAGTACTTCTATGCAATTTAACTCTTCTCGATTGGGACACAAATCCATGAATAGAGGTAGGTAGATAGCAAAACTTGAATAATATAGAGATCAATGTTTCTCCATTATTCTGATGACCAAAGCTAGCACCTGATCTCACCACCCACCCACTCACGCATGGGATGGAAATGTACAGGGCGTCCCATTTCTATAGACATATCATACTTCCTATTCTAAACTCAAGTCATTGATTAACCACCCATTGTTATGTAGTCCACTATGAGTTAACAATATGCTCACATCCAAGGACAACAGTTCAGTGGGTTTTTAACTGTACTTGTACTGCATTTGACATAACTGACCTTGTGTTCTGGGCATCATATATCGTACCCAATCATAACCCAAAAATCCTGGGTGTATTTTCTAAATACAGCTGATAATGTAAGTTCTGAACTTTCCATGGGAGTGAGAGACAACTCTAGCTCGTAGTGACGTTTGGTGTTCTCTTGCAAATATTCTTTATGAAAAACAGCTCCAAAGAACAAGATCTCCTATATTACGAAAGAATAACATGGTATTGAGAGAAACTGAGGATTAGGCCTTTATATTAATAGCACAATTAAGTTGGGGGCAGCCAAATAACAATGAACTTCCCAATATCTCCGAACGTGATAGATAATTGTTCAATTTCTGTTCCACTCACTAAATCTAATACCAATTTGTGCACCTTTCTCATATTCTCAGATATAATCAGACACTTTAGTTTGACAAACAAATAAAAGCAATCGCACTTGTACAAGCTCATTAGTTATTGTTATAATATCAATAGTTATTTTACATTAAATGCCATTGAGTCTACATTCAATGTAAATTTTTTTATTAACTTTGCCTCTCGTTTTTGTTTATTATTGATCTTGGATTTTTTTGTTGTATCAGGGCCAAATCCTTGAAATCAATCATTACTTGCTACTACTCTATTCTTGCTAACCCTGAATGAAGAAAACACAAATACTTAAAAGGGGCATTACTTGAGAATCTAATTACAATCCTAACAACCTGATTCCCATCTTCCATCTTCTTTTAGAAAGCAGCCCGATTCCTCCATATTGATTTGCATGCAATTGATCTTGTTATACGGAGCCCCCTTTTCCCTATCGCTAGGCCACACATTCATACCTGTTTTATCGATCTCTGGCTTGGTGTCTTGTCATGTGAGCTGGCCATTGTCTCTAAAGGCACATCTCAAGACATGTCCCAAGAGGTAATGGCAAGGTTGGTAAATTGGTGTGAAAGGTGAGTTCATGTAAAGTCTCTAAGGAACCTCAAGTAATGATCAAGTTCTCATCCTCATCTTAAATCTCTGCTTGTCATAGAATCCCAGTGGCAGAATATGGTATAACCAATATTTTTCCATAGATTTGTTCAATTTTTCAGTATTTTTTAAATTGCATGAGTTTTTAAAGTCTTTTAATAATGTACGTCTTCACATTGTAATTTAGGGGTTATTGTGCAATCATATCTACTGTAAGTATTATGCAAATGGCTGCATTATTTCTAAAAAATCCAATCATCCTCATACCGCTTGTGTCGTCTGCCGTCGCGTTTGTGAATGAATAGGCCTCACAATGACCTTTGACCTTGATATGTGACCTTTGACCTCATAAACAAATGAGGGATTGCCTGTAAACTCCATAAACCAAGCTTGGTTCCAATTGCACTTCAACTTTTCAAATGGCCATTTTACAAGAAAAAAATACATCATGGTGTCCTCAAACCACTAGTGTCGCCTGCCATCCGCGGTTTGTGAATTATAGGCCTAATACAACCTTTGAACTTTAACCTTTGACCTCAACAAATGAGGGTTTCTGTGTATTATCCACAAACCAAGTTTAGTTCCATTTGAACTTCAACAACTTTTCTCATGATGAGGTCATTTTTCTACAACTTCAGCCTACTTACAACTTGACCTCACATTACTTTTGACCTGGTATGTTACCTTTTTTTTTGACCTCATCACCCAAATGAGGGATCCCATCTGCAACCTATGACTCAAGTTTGGTTCCATTAAACTTCAATTTTTCAAATCGTATGGTATTGGGAAGGTAGCAAAACTTGAATATATAGAGATGATGTTTCTCCATTATTCTGATGACCAAAGCTAGCACCTGATCTCACCACCCACCCACCCACTCACTCATGGGAGGGAAATGTAGAGGGCGTCTTTCTATAGACATAATACATACTTCCTATTCTAACTCAAGTCATTGAGTGACCACCCATTGTTATGTAGTCACTATGAGTTACAATATGCTCATCATCCAAGGACACAGTTCAGTGGGTTGTACTTGTACATGCATTGACATGAACTGACCTTGTGTGCTCTGGGCATCATATATCATACCCAAAAATCAGGGGGTGTATTTTCTAAATACAGTCCAACCTCGTTTATCCGGACACGTCGGGACCGGCGCTCATCCGGATATGCGATTTGGCCGGATATGCGACTGATGCTCAAACACAGGCTAAACAGTGAAGTTCAGTGTGTGACAATGTATTTATACATTGCTATAACAAACTGTAACAAATTGTGAGTGTTATGAATGATATGAAATGGAAATAGTGAAAAATAAAACAGATATTACACCACATTGTTTTTGCATGTTTATTTCAATTATTGCTATATCTAATTGGATATCTAAGTCCAGGATCGATCGTCTGTCAAAATTCCTCACCTGGTCTGAATGGCCGATAAAAAAAAAAAAAAAAAAAATAGGTAGATAGCAAAACTTGAATATATAGAGATGATGTTTCTCCATTATTCTGATGACCAAAGCTAACACCTGATCTCACCACCTACCCACTCACTCATGGGAGGGAAATGTAGAGGGCGTCTTTCTATAGACATAATACATACTTCCTATTCTAACTCAAGTCATTGAGTGACCACCCATTGTTATGTAGTCACTATGAGTTACAATATGCTCATCATCCAAGGACACAGTTCAGTGGGTTGTACTTGTACATGCATTGACATGAACTGACCTTGTGTGCTCTGGGCATCATATATCATACCCAAAAATCAGGGGGTGTATTTTCTAAATACACTGATGAATGTAAGTTACTGAACTGTGTCATGGGAGTTGAGACAACTCTAGCTTGTAGTGAGTTTCTGTGTTCATATTGCAAATATTCTTTTATACAAAACAGCTCCAAAGAAAACAAGATCTCCTATATTACGAAAGAATACATGGTACTTGAGAGAAACTGAGGATTAGGCCTTTTATATTTTAAGAGCAAAATTAAGTTTGGGGGAAGCAAAATAACAATGAACTTCCCAATATCTCAGAACTGTGATAGATACTTGTTCAATTTGCTGTTCCACTCACTCAATCTAATACCAATTTGTGCACCTTTCTCATATTCTCAGAATATTAATCAGACACTTTAGTTTGAAAACAAATAAAAGAAATCTGCACTTGTAAAAGCTAATTAGTTATTGTTTATATCAATGTTATTTTACATTAAATGCCATTGAGTCTACATTCATAATTATGTAAATTTTTCATAAAACTTTGCCTCATGTTTTTGTTTATTGATCTTGGATTATGTTTTGTTATTGTATAAGGGCATCCTTGAAAATCAGCATTACTTGCTACTTGCTACCCTGAATGAAGAAAACACAAATACTTATAAAGGGCAGTTACTGAGAAATCTAATTACATCCTACGAACCTTGATTCCATCTTACTTTTAGAAAGCAGCCCGATTTCTCCATATTGATTTGCATGCAATTGATCTTGTTATACGAGCCCCCTTTTCCCCTATCTGCTAGGCCAACATTCATACCTGTTTATCGATCTCTGGCTTGGTGTCTTGTCATGTGAGCTGGCCATTGTCTCTAAAGGCACATCTCAAGACATGTCCCAAGAGGTATGGCAAGGTTGGTAAATTGGTGTGAAAGGTGAGTCATGTTAAAGTCTCTAAGGAACATCAAGGTAATGATGATGAAGTTCTCCTCCTCATCTTAAATCTCTGCTTGTCATAGAATCCCAGTGGCAGAATATGGTATAAACCAATATTTTTTCATAGATTTGCAATTTTCAGTATTTTTTAAATTGCATGAGTTTTTAAAGTCTTTTAAATGTTAACGTCTTCACATTGTAATTTAGGGGTTATTGTGCAATCATATCTACTGTATAGTATTATGCAAATGGCTGCATTATTTCTAAAAAATACATCAGTCCTCGGACCGCTTGTGTCGCCTGCCGTCGCGGTTTGTGAATGATAGGCCTCACATGACCTTTGACCTTGATATGTGACCTTTGACCTCATAAACAATGAGGGATTGCATGTAAACTCCATAAACCAAGCTTGGTTCCAATTGCACTTCAACTTTTCAAATGAGGCCAATTTTACAAGAAAAAAATACATCACGGTCCGACAACCGCTAGTGTCGCCTGCCATCGCGGTTTGTGAATTATAGGCCTAATACAACCTTTGACCTTTAACCTCAAACAAATGAGGGTTTCTGTGTAATATCCAAAAACCAATTTGGTTCCATTTGAACTTCAACTTTTCAATTGAGGTCAATTTTACATCTTCAGCCTATCTTACAACTTGACCTCACATGACCTTTGACCTTGGTATGTGACCTTTGACCTCATCAACAAATGAGGGATCCCATGCTGCACCTATGACTCAAGTTTGGTTCCAATTAAACTTCAATTTTTCAAATGAGGTTAATTTACATTTTCAGCCTATTTTACAACTTGACCTCACATGACCTTTGACCTTGGTATGTGACCTTTGACCTCATCAACAAATGAGGGATCCCATGCTGCACCTATGACTCAAGTTTGGTTCCAATTAAACTTCAATTTTTCAAATGAGGTTAATTTTACATTTTCAGCCTATTTTACAACTTGACCTCACATGACCTTTGACCTTGGTATGTGACCTTTGACCTCATCAACAAATGGGGGATGTCATGTTGCACCTGTGACCCAAATTTGGTTTAAATCCATCAAAGTATGTGGATATTACAGGCAAATGTTAACCTTTTTCACAACAGACATCAACAACAGACAACAGACTACAGTGGACAAAGTGATCCCTATGTGTCTTTCTGCCTTAAGGCAGGCGACACAAAAAAAAAACAGAAAATGATCTAACTGATCATTTTTTGATGAGTACGTCCATTGCCCATGTGTGATTATTCAAAGAGGCATGAGTGATTTATGTGCCATCGTTTGCTAACAATTAGAGTGAATTCATTGGCTGAATTGAAGTCTATACAAATGGCGATCTACCTCAAATTTGATCAATCTTTGACTACAAAACATCTGACACTATTACGTTGAATTTTGTCTGTCCCTTAAAAAAATGAAATAGGCTGGTGACGATATACTCTCTTAAAATGAAAGAGTGAAAAATCACTCTGAATTTCGAGTAATTTTAAATTAACTCTAATGGAGTGGCTTTTAGCTCTAAAAGAGCGAGAAAATGCAACCTGACACCTTAACTCGCGGTTAACCGAACTCACTCTGTTACCGAGTGGCTCAAAATGCCACTCTTCTTCGGAGTGAAGCCCACTCTGAACTTTTATCGACCGGATTTTAGCTCTCAAAGAGTGAGAAAATGCTCACTCTTTTTCGGAGTGAACTAATAGCCAATCAGGAACGCCGCATATCGCGTGATTATTTTCGAACAACATGACGGACGAGTTAAGTGAGACCGTCAGCAAACGGTTGAACGAAGTTGAAATTAGTGAAGAAATCATAGATATCTTCACGGGTGAGTATATTGTATGTGTCGGTCACAGTTCATAGCATTTACAGACAAAGTGTGGATAAGCATTAAATGTTATTTACTGTATTATCACTCGTACATGCGGTAGTCTGCGCCAGGCTAGGCTTACACATGTACGAAACGCACAATCATGCATGTCACAGGCATGTATGCCATGAGCATACACGTCATGCATGCTACAATCATGCATGTCTCACTGAATCATGCCAATGATGCGCCACAATATTCATTCATGTCACGATGCTATGAATTATGACCTACACATACAATATACGCACCAAACGAACAAAATTCACAAAAAATCACAACTCTATAAGAGTGACTAGTTCACTCTAAAAAGGAGTTATCAGTTCACTCTTTCCTTAGAGTTATTTTGTTCACTCTTTATTTTGAGATAAAAAGATGCGTCACTCAGCTGGCTCTTTTTTGGAGTGAGATTTCACTCTTTTAGAGTGGTTTTTCACTCTTTCGTTTTAAGAGAGTACTTTTCTCCCGACTTTTAGCCAAAGTTGCATTTTGTTTAATTTCACAAGTGGGCAAAATATACCACAACAAAGGTATAGATATCTCATGGTGTACCAGATAAGTATCCCAGGCAAGTACCTACATTCTTTTTAAAGGATTTTGTAGTCTGGTTGTTGCACGTGAGTCAGTCTTTTGGGTTGCCAGCTTGTTTACAATCCTTGGAAAATGCGGAAATACGCAAAATTAGGTGTTTCGAGCCTTTCCCGACACCGTAGAGGATCCAAATTTAAAACCTGGTCACATGATTTTTTCAAAAATAGTGTTGCCAAATTGAATAATTTATCATATTTTTACTAAATTTAGCGATTTTTCAGGGATTTTCACAGGTGCAACAAGTGAATTTTAAGATTTGTTGAGTCATTTTGCCATAGGCCTGAGAAGGTAAACATTCTTCCTATGAAAGGCTATTGGAAACAAAGCTTAATTAAAGGGCGTGTTCCGATCGTCTTTGGGACCCCCCTGATTTACCCGGAAGTAGTATCGATTTTGATATCAGATGAAAGGCCGTATTTTTCTCATTGTCGTCCTGAAATTTGAGCCCTCGAATCAAAAAAAAAAAAAAAAAAAAATAGGTAGATAGCAAAACTTGAATATATAGAGATGATGTTTCTCCATTATTCTGATGACCAAAGCTAACACCTGATCTCACCACCTACCCACTCACTCATGGGAGGGAAATGTAGAGGGCGTCTTTCTATAGACATAATACATACTTCCTATTCTAACTCAAGTCATTGAGTGACCACCCATTGTTATGTAGTCACTATGAGTTACAATATGCTCATCATCCAAGGACACAGTTCAGTGGGTTGTACTTGTACATGCATTGACATGAACTGACCTTGTGTGCTCTGGGCATCATATATCATACCCAAAAATCAGGGGGTGTATTTTCTAAATACACTGATGAATGTAAGTTACTGAACTGTGTCATGGGAGTTGAGACAACTCTAGCTTGTAGTGAGTTTCTGTGTTCATATTGCAAATATTCTTTTATACAAAACAGCTCCAAAGAAAACAAGATCTCCTATATTACGAAAGAATACATGGTACTTGAGAGAAACTGAGGATTAGGCCTTTTATATTTTAAGAGCAAAATTAAGTTTGGGGGAAGCAAAATAACAATGAACTTCCCAATATCTCAGAACTGTGATAGATACTTGTTCAATTTGCTGTTCCACTCACTCAATCTAATACCAATTTGTGCACCTTTCTCATATTCTCAGAATATTAATCAGACACTTTAGTTTGAAAACAAATAAAAGAAATCTGCACTTGTAAAAGCTAATTAGTTATTGTTTATATCAATGTTATTTTACATTAAATGCCATTGAGTCTACATTCATAATTATGTAAATTTTTCATAAAACTTTGCCTCATGTTTTTGTTTATTGATCTTGGATTATGTTTTGTTATTGTATAAGGGCATCCTTGAAAATCAGCATTACTTGCTACTTGCTACCCTGAATGAAGAAAACACAAATACTTATAAAGGGCAGTTACTGAGAAATCTAATTACATCCTACGAACCTTGATTCCATCTTACTTTTAGAAAGCAGCCCGATTTCTCCATATTGATTTGCATGCAATTGATCTTGTTATACGAGCCCCCTTTTCCCCTATCTGCTAGGCCAACATTCATACCTGTTTATCGATCTCTGGCTTGGTGTCTTGTCATGTGAGCTGGCCATTGTCTCTAAAGGCACATCTCAAGACATGTCCCAAGAGGTATGGCAAGGTTGGTAAATTGGTGTGAAAGGTGAGTCATGTTAAAGTCTCTAAGGAACATCAAGGTAATGATGATGAAGTTCTCCTCCTCATCTTAAATCTCTGCTTGTCATAGAATCCCAGTGGCAGAATATGGTATAAACCAATATTTTTTCATAGATTTGCAATTTTCAGTATTTTTTAAATTGCATGAGTTTTTAAAGTCTTTTAAATGTTAACGTCTTCACATTGTAATTTAGGGGTTATTGTGCAATCATATCTACTGTATAGTATTATGCAAATGGCTGCATTATTTCTAAAAAATACATCAGTCCTCGGACCGCTTGTGTCGCCTGCCGTCGCGGTTTGTGAATGATAGGCCTCACATGACCTTTGACCTTGATATGTGACCTTTGACCTCATAAACAAATGAGGGATTGCATGTAAACTCCATAAACCAAGCTTGGTTCCAATTGCACTTCAACTTTTCAAATGAGGCCAATTTTACAAGAAAAAAATACATCACGGTCCGACAACCGCTAGTGTCGCCTGCCATCGCGGTTTGTGAATTATAGGCCTAATACAACCTTTGACCTTTAACCTCAAACAAATGAGGGTTTCTGTGTAATATCCAAAAACCAATTTGGTTCCATTTGAACTTCAACTTTTCAATTGAGGTCAATTTTACATCTTCAGCCTATCTTACAACTTGACCTCACATGACCTTTGACCTTGGTATGTGACCTTTGACCTCATCAACAAATGAGGGATCCCATGCTGCACCTATGACTCAAGTTTGGTTCCAATTAAACTTCAATTTTTCAAATGAGGTTAATTTACATTTTCAGCCTATTTTACAACTTGACCTCACATGACCTTTGACCTTGGTATGTGACCTTTGACCTCATCAACAAATGAGGGATCCCATGCTGCACCTATGACTCAAGTTTGGTTCCAATTAAACTTCAATTTTTCAAATGAGGTTAATTTTACATTTTCAGCCTATTTTACAACTTGACCTCACATGACCTTTGACCTTGGTATGTGACCTTTGACCTCATCAACAAATGGGGGATGTCATGTTGCACCTGTGACCCAAATTTGGTTTAAATCCATCAAAGTATGTGGATATTACAGGCAAATGTTAACCTTTTTCACAACAGACATCAACAACAGACAACAGACTACAGTGGACAAAGTGATCCCTATGTGTCTTTCTGCCTTAAGGCAGGCGACACAAAAAAAAAACAGAAAATGATCTAACTGATCATTTTTTGATGAGTACGTCCATTGCCCATGTGTGATTATTCAAAGAGGCATGAGTGATTTATGTGCCATCGTTTGCTAACAATTAGAGTGAATTCATTGGCTGAATTGAAGTCTATACAAATGGCGATCTACCTCAAATTTGATCAATCTTTGACTACAAAACATCTGACACTATTACGTTGAATTTTGTCTGTCCCTTAAAAAAATGAAATAGGCTGGTGACGATATACTCTCTTAAAATGAAAGAGTGAAAAATCACTCTGAATTTCGAGTAATTTTAAATTAACTCTAATGGAGTGGCTTTTAGCTCTAAAAGAGCGAGAAAATGCAACCTGACACCTTAACTCGCGGTTAACCGAACTCACTCTGTTACCGAGTGGCTCAAAATGCCACTCTTCTTCGGAGTGAAGCCCACTCTGAACTTTTATCGACCGGATTTTAGCTCTCAAAGAGTGAGAAAATGCTCACTCTTTTTCGGAGTGAACTAATAGCCAATCAGGAACGCCGCATATCGCGTGATTATTTTCGAACAACATGACGGACGAGTTAAGTGAGACCGTCAGCAAACGGTTGAACGAAGTTGAAATTAGTGAAGAAATCATAGATATCTTCACGGGTGAGTATATTGTATGTGTCGGTCACAGTTCATAGCATTTACAGACAAAGTGTGGATAAGCATTAAATGTTATTTACTGTATTATCACTCGTACATGCGGTAGTCTGCGCCAGGCTAGGCTTACACATGTACGAAACGCACAATCATGCATGTCACAGGCATGTATGCCATGAGCATACACGTCATGCATGCTACAATCATGCATGTCTCACTGAATCATGCCAATGATGCGCCACAATATTCATTCATGTCACGATGCTATGAATTATGACCTACACATACAATATACGCACCAAACGAACAAAATTCACAAAAAATCACAACTCTATAAGAGTGACTAGTTCACTCTAAAAAGGAGTTATCAGTTCACTCTTTCCTTAGAGTTATTTTGTTCACTCTTTATTTTGAGATAAAAAGATGCGTCACTCAGCTGGCTCTTTTTTGGAGTGAGATTTCACTCTTTTAGAGTGGTTTTTCACTCTTTCGTTTTAAGAGAGTACTTTTCTCCCGACTTTTAGCCAAAGTTGCATTTTGTTTAATTTCACAAGTGGGCAAAATATACCACAACAAAGGTATAGATATCTCATGGTGTACCAGATAAGTATCCCAGGCAAGTACCTACATTCTTTTTAAAGGATTTTGTAGTCTGGTTGTTGCACGTGAGTCAGTCTTTTGGGTTGCCAGCTTGTTTACAATCCTTGGAAAATGCGGAAATACGCAAAATTAGGTGTTTCGAGCCTTTCCCGACACCGTAGAGGATCCAAATTTAAAACCTGGTCACATGATTTTTTCAAAAATAGTGTTGCCAAATTGAATAATTTATCATATTTTTACTAAATTTAGCGATTTTTCAGGGATTTTCACAGGTGCAACAAGTGAATTTTAAGATTTGTTGAGTCATTTTGCCATAGGCCTGAGAAGGTAAACATTCTTCCTATGAAAGGCTATTGGAAACAAAGCTTAATTAAAGGGCGTGTTCCGATCGTCTTTGGGACCCCCCTGATTTACCCGGAAGTAGTATCGATTTTGATATCAGATGAAAGGCCGTATTTTTCTCATTGTCGTCCTGAAATTTGAGCCCTCGAATCAAAAAAAAAAAAAAAAAAAAATAAGAGTGACTAGTTCACTCTAAAAAAGAGTTATCAGTTCACTCTTTCCTTAGAGTTATTTTGTTCACTCTTTATTTTGAGTGGATCTCACTCTAAAAGATGCGTCACTCAGCTGGCTCTTTTTTGGAGTGAGATTTCACTCTTTTAGAGTGGTTTTTCACTCTTTCGTTTTAAGAGAGTAGTGCTACTCATACAACCCCAACTGTATATACATTGTAGATTGGATTTTCTAATCTGAATTTTGTGTTATCATTTGACCCGTATGTAACACCAGACATAAAACATCCATAAAAGGCTGGGTACACAAGGGAAGGGAAGGTAACTACTTGAGCTCATGGAGAGTAAGTATTAGCATGAATACCAGTGGGTCCTTTAAAGACTGAGTCAAAGAAAAAAATATTCAAACATTCTGAAATGAACCCATACCAAAATCACTTCAACATATTTAAACAATTCAAACTTTAGAATGCACATACATTCAACATTTGCTCATAATGAACTCAATTTCAAAGCAACCATGAGAGCCAGGGTATTAATCCACCTCACACCTGCCATATCAATATCCTTAAACATTTCACTGAATGGTGGCAGTGACATCACTGCCCTCAGCAAGCTGTCAATAAAAATAAATATTAATTTCTGGAATTTTCACACAATGTAAACATGTGGAAGTGATTGTAGGAAGTATTAATTTCAATTTCAATTAATATTTGAAAATTGATACTTGAAAATTTTGAAAATGGAAAATTTTGTAGACTCGCTCTTTTAAGAAAAACTTAAAATGTCAGATCTCCTATCCTTGCATTAGGTTCATGAAAATCAAATAAAAGGAAAATAATTCTTCTTTGAGAATGACTTTTCTTATCAGGTTAATATTGAACACTCAAGTACAGTTCCCTACTTCTCTTCCTAGCAGTTAAATGCATTAACATGACAGAATTTACTGTTTCCTTTATAGTCTAAAAAGGTTAAAGTATGATCTTAAGAACGACGGCTAATCTTGTTTGTACGTAATAGTGTTATTACTGCATGGTAATTTAATCCACTTTACATTCAAATTCAACTGAAGACTGTTTTGTGGCTGTAATATAATCCATTTATATTAAAACCTGGTGTAATTGTTCACTGAAACAGGAGAGGTTCCAAACTAATTGGTTACTCATAACTCAGTCATGTGCTTATGTTCTCAGAAATGAGGTACTAACTTCAGAGAATGAAGAGTTAAATGCTACATGTTAAAAATTATCTGAAAGAGGACTACACTTAAGATGGTTTTTAAGGACCATTAAAATTACTTACATTTAAAATCATTATGAGAGAATTTCTATTAATTGTATAAATGAGGAATTCTTTAAACATTTGGTAGTTAAATATCATGCATTCCTTCATGAATACAATTGCATCGATGAAACATACACCTCTGAATTAAAGACCGAAGCATTTTTTAAAGTACTAGTTATTTTTAAAAGCATTTTGCTACTGTAGACGTCAAACTGTCTACAACCCCTTAAACTGTGAACCACATCCTATACCTTAACACTGAATTTACAAGCTCGTAACCCCCTAATTTTGCAGTTTCCCCGGGTAATGGATCTTTTGTGCCAGTCAATGGGAGCTAGTGCTGGTCACTGCCAACTGGCACTAAGCTGCATAACTACAATCCTGAATGCCAGTACACTATTTCATGAATGCCAGTACACTACTTCATGAATGCCAGTAGACTACTTTATGAATCACTACTTTATGAATGCCAGTTCACTACTTTATGAATGCCAGTTCACTACTTTATGAATGCCAGTTCACTACTTTATGAATGCCAGTTCACTACTTCATGAAAGCCAATACACTATTTCATGAATGCCAGTTCACCACTTTATGAATGCCAGTACACTATTTTGTGAATGCCAGTACACTATTTTATGAATGCCAGTACACTATTTCATGAATGCCAGTACACTACTTTATGAATGCCAGTACACTACTTTATGAATGCCAGTACACTTCTTTACAAATGTCAATACACTATGAATGCCAGTACATCTCTCTACAAATGTCAATACACTATGAATGCCAGTGTACTTTATGACTGCCAGTACACTACTTCATGGATGCCAATATACTACTTTATGAATTACCACCACATGTATACTACTTTGTTTTTTATAAAATACACATTGTAGTAAACAATTTATATTGAGTCCTTTCCTTTTAATGTGGAGTTCCATGTTTAATTTTATTTTCAGAAGATAAATTCTTGAGGTCAAAACATAAATTGAAGACAAGAGGGCAATCGCTGCTCTGTTCTTTGATGTGTAAAAACTCTAGGCTAGTAATGCGTGAATAATGAGCATGGACTGGCACGGAACATCGCTGGAACCTAAGCCATTATCGTGATTATAGGACAAAATGAACAATCATGTAGGGTCATCAGCTGCCGTCTGTGCAATACGCTAAGGGCTACTGAGCACATTATAACTTATAATACTACCTGAAGAAACAGTGATGGCTAAGAATCAGATTTCAAAATTATTGATAAAAACAGATGAAGGTGAGATGAAAGAATGAAGAGGGGTCCGTAGAGTTAACTCCCCTGTCACAGAAAATAAGGGAAAATCCTTTCATGCTTTTCTTTTATGCACTGTTATCATTCGTATACTTCCTGAAGATGAAAAACAATAATCACAAAAGTTATACAGTGGCCCTCATATTTCTGACCAGTGGTATCAAATCTGTGATAAATGCAATTGTAGTTGATCGGTATTACATGGTGTTTGCGGCACAAATTATGTAGAATGCAATGCATGTACAACTATGTGATACTTTAGTTTTCATGATGCACATAAGAATAAGGATTTCTGTAATGTGAAGAGAAATACCAAGTGAAAATTTCATGCCTATTTTCATGCCTATTAAAAAAAAAGAACACCACAAATGAGTCACATGATGGTTCACATTCACCCCCCCAGTCATTTTGTCATTGATTCACTCATATTATCAACACATCTGCCAAACCTATGGACCACTTGGTGTAAACAAAATCAAACACTGCACTTTTTCCTTTCTAGTCACCTAAAGCAATCTACAACTTGATCATTCCTCCCCATCACTCTTACTTCAATATCGTCTAGGGCAACACTTTTCCTCACATCTTAATCTTTCCTTAATCTTCAAAAGGGTAATCTGTATTGATGACTTCTGGGATGATGCATCTCCTTTTTTCACAAAATTGTCATTACAATCTCCCATGTCATATAGCTTATGAATAGAATTGTGTTAAAACCTTTACTCCTGAGTCTATACCTAATCAGAGAAATCATATTTCTGTGGTGTTAAAATGGCATGCGACAAAACCCTTCAATGCCAGTTGATACTTCAAAATGCCTATTAGTAAATCTGTGGTGTTAATAACCCTGATTTGACCTATTAAAATAGATCCTAATATATTGAGAACAATTCTTCAATATTTTTAAGGATTGTAATCTGTTATTGTAATTCAATGAAGTCATACTCATGAAAGTAAACATTGAAAAAAGCATAATCACTACTTTAACTGAAATGCAGTACTTATCCTACCTATCACTACATTATAATTTGGTGCAATTCTACCTGCACATGTGCTCTACAAATGCATTATCTGTCATAAACCACATTGTTATAAACACTAATATAATTTTTGTAGCTCTATCTTTGAACATATATACATAGCTAACTTTGAAATTGCAATGTCTGGATCAATTGATGAGAGGGATGGGAATATATCTGCCCGTTTTGTCCACAAAATGTTCAACAACTTGCATTCTAACTTCTTTTCTATAACAGCTATTCCTACAAACTCGGTCTTGGTCATTACGTAATACGTATAGATGAGTTGACATCAATGTTTACAAACAAAAGTTAGCACCTGGTCTACTGACATGTTAGAGGTGCAAAGAATATGCCCATACAGTTACAGCATTCAATAGCCTTATCACGCCTGATTGAGCGTGAATTTTAAAAGCACAAGCCCTGCAGGTGCTCACGCAATATGCCGGGCAGTGCTTTGTTCGCTGCCCGGCGTTGACGTCACATGTCACCTCATCTATAGGTTATCATTAATTTTTCATGTCATTCATTGCCATAGAGTACTCCCTTAAAGGTCTGTCATAGGATGGGGGAAATATCAAAGAGAAACTAATGCAGACCTATACACTTTCTACAGTACTTGTGTATTCGCAGTGACCTTGGGGAAACAAAGTGGGAAAAATGGTGACAAGCTAGATACAATTGGCTGATGTAGTGCATGTTAGTAACCATTGGTTACTAGTTCAAGCCTTGGCTCATGCACCCGTTCCGAAATATGATATGCCATAGGTTTTGTGTTGTGATCAATGTGATCAGTGGCTCGTACCAAAGTTAGTGAGCCAGTTGACTTGGCAACAGTCTTATTCTAAAATGCTCTACACCAGCGAATTCAGCAATAATTACCAGCTCACTAATAGGTAATTACCACATTAAATTTGGACAAAAATACAGGATTTCATGACTGTTTAAAGGTCCAAGGCCCGATCGCTAATAGCCGCGTCCCCAGAAGCCCCAGATTTTACCGGTAGTAGTCAACATTTTGGTATCAGAAGCTACTATTTTTCTCATTTACCCTGTGAAATCTTAGAGCTAAAGGATGTTTGGGTTTGAAAGCCCCATTTTGGTCGACCAATATTAATTTTACAAAGTACTCTATGGGGCTTACAAAATCACGTTTTTAGCTCTCGCTTCAAAACGGATTGAAATATTGGTGCGAAACTTTACAGATGGGGGATTTGGAGTGAAGGCCAATCTATCAAGATGAAAACTTCATATCCTTAAATCGGGCCATCCCCCTTAATCCTAAATGACAACAATATCCAGGATAGGGATTATGAAATGCATTTTCAATGCTACATGTAGTGATCTCTGACATCAGTTGCTTCAAGATTCCAATAAACCTGGGTTCCTCATACAATTGACGTAAACTTAGGCAAAAATTTCATTGAAAAAATCTCAATCAAAACCAAATTGATCTACTAAACAAACACTTATTTCTGTAATCTGCAAGAGAGCATGATATTGTGTGTATGCACTTCATTTATTTCAGATTCAGAATACCCTCTTTGTGTAAGATGTTAAGCACAATTTGTTAGAACTGTCAAAATACATGACACTATAGACCATTTGCCTTTAAGTTATACATGACCTTTGTCTTACCCAATGAAAATATAATATGAATAGAAAAAGGCCCTTTGAAATCAATACATTAATGTACTCTAGAGCCCCCTGGGGGGGTTCAACACTTTATTTGATTGGATGTCTGGCAAACCAGCCTTTACAAATTACAATTCACTTAACCTAATGCTTTGTTGCTTTTCCATGTCTATAGGAAAAATGCTGGTGGAAAGAATGCTAACACAATAAGCCTCCGCATTTTTTGTTTATTGCTACTAATAACTTAGGGCACCATCCAAGGCAGCATTGTAATATGTATTATATTCTTTTTATCAGCATTGTGCCACCGCACATTTAAAAGCCATGTCTGTAAGGAAAGTAAACTGTTCCACATAATTCCCAAGTTTTTAAATGTAGGCTGCCAGGAGAGAACATCAAAGGAGTTACTGCTTTTGCAACATATTGATATGTTGCATCACAGTGTAGCAGTTAAAGTATTGTCATACAAGGCGGGTTCTCGAACCAGCAAGTCTCGTCCTTCCTTGTCCCGCGCTAATTGTAAACAAAAGAGCCGCACACCAGATTGCAAACTGTACGAGTCCACGGTGTCCCAAAAACGTTGTGCAACTATAAATCCATTTCTTAATTCCCATGTTTCATTTGACAGGCACCCTAGGGGTCCCAACATTTTCCATTGTGGAGATATTCATCTTGCCAGTTTGAAACCGCCCCCCCCACGAGCATAAGTCAGAGATGTTTTAGGAGTAGCACCCCTGGTTTTGCATTATAGTATTCTTTTTTTATTCCTGCTCTTTCATTGACAACCACCCCAGGGGTCACACATTTTCCATTGTGGAGATATTAATCATAGGAAGTCCTCAACAAGAGCCTAACTAAGATGTTTAGGGTAGAGCACCCCCGGGTTTGCATTTGATAGTATTCTCTTATCCTCTCAACATCTTTTCATTTGACACCACCCTAAGGGGTCACAACATTTTTCCGTTGTGGAGATATAATCTTGAAAACTCCCCACACTGAGCCACAAGTACAGTGTTTAAAGGAGTAGCACCCCCGGTTTGCATTTATAGTCTCTATACTTCTCAGCTCAACTCTTCATTTGATAACGCACCATAGAGGGCACAACATCTTCCGTTTGGGGAATATTAATCTTAAATGTCGCCGACATAATCATAACCAAGAGTTGTTTAAGAGTAGCACCCCGGGTTTGGCATTTATAGTATTTGGCGTTATTTCACCCGGCTCTTTCATTTGACACCACCGCCAGGGCCACAACATTTTCCATTGTAGAATATATTAATCATGAAAAGTCATGCAAAAAATCCTTAAATTCACTAAATTTATAAAAATAATGAAAAATTTATTAATTTGGCAACACATTTTTTAAAAAATCATGGTGACAACATTTTAAATTTGAGTCGCCTACGGGGTCCAGAAAGTGGTGAAAAAAATAAAAAAAGTAAAATTTTCACATTTTCCAAGGATTGTAACCAGGCTGGGCAACCCAAAAGACTGACCAAATGGAGAAAAAACAAAAACTTCAATGAAAACGGGCACTGCTCTAGCTATATCTATTGATGTTAATCCCTTTGTTGTGGTGTACTCCCCCCCCCCCCCCCTTTTGATAAGTCTTCTTGTTTTGTGGCCACCCTGTTTTGGTACAACCCCACCAAATCACACAAGCCATAGACTGCCGAAATAACCATGCTGACTAATTTATTGTAGGTACACAACTCTGATCAATTCTTTTTACGTGTAGTATTTCACATGACAGACGACAGACAGACAGACAGACGGACGGACAGACAGACAGACAGACAGACAGACAGACATACAGACAAAAAGTGACTTACTAAGTCTCTGCCGAACAAACGTTGTCAGCGAGACCATAAAATTATATTTAAAAAAAACGAAAAAACTAAAAAATTTAAAAAAAGAAAAATACTAAAAATTTTACTAAATTTCTAACACAACCAAGGAAGATATCTACTTTATTACTAGTTTGGGTGCAAAGTCACACACCAAAAACCACCCAAAACTTTTGCTTGCTTGCTGCTTGATATACATAATTGAAGTCACAGCTAAATCTTTTTTAGATTTTGATTTATTTCTAGCTCTTATTAATAAAACACAAATTGACTGGTTTCTAAATTTTTTAAAAGTTGGTTGTCTGCAACGCCTTGCAGGTTAATTTCTCAAACTAGAATCCTGTTAACAATGCCTTTTTCAAGGAACTACCAGTGATTTTGCCTCGAAAGATCAAAATATTAGAAATTTGCAGAATAGCTTCAAATGAAAGATTAAAGCTGTACAAGTTCATTTATAAGTTTATTTTTCCAACTACTGCAAAATTGAAGGAAGGAAGAAAACAGCCGTGTTGTTTCAAAGAGGATTCATCACCATTTTCCATTATGTGTGGTGTTGACTTGCGTATGGGCCAGTATAACCAAATAATTGAATTTTTTTATTCTAACATGAAGTTTTTGTGGTCCCTATCCACTTGTAGGAGGGGTTAGGTGGTAGGATACCTATCCTTTATCATGCATGCAAGAACTGTTAAAACATTTTTGAATGAAATTTTTTTTATTTTCTCTGATTAGCGAAATCACTGTAAGTGCCTGTTACATGTCATATGCTCCTCCATTGCAATCTCTACATATTGTCATGTAATTTCCATCTGTTTTGAAACTGTCCATAAACCAGGATCCTTTTCCCCAAATGTTTGACATTTTGCCGGATGGTGGGATTGTGGACAAATGTGGACCTTTTATTATCAAACTGTGTGTACCCCACCCCCCCCCCCTTGCCTCTTGGCTATGGCTTGGTGTCAGAAATGACATGGAAATTTACGAAATTACAAATTTCCCTTGAATAGAATTTCCCTAAGAGCTTTACCAAAGTAGCATATCATACATTGTTTTTAAAATGTTTTCCTACTTGAAATAGATCTGAAGAGCCAAAAGTAATAGATCTTCAAAGTAACTCTTTCATTCATATCTAATTTAACTATGTCATGCCTATGTGTTTTAGATCCTTTTGTTTACCACTATCCCGTTTGTGTAGGCTTTAACTCTTTATGCCCCTTTACATGCTTGGGACTAAATTGTATTCCGACCAATACATCAAATGGCAGCTACTGAACTTTTTTTTCTCTCCTCTTCCCCCTTCCCAAAAATCTCATCTTGTACAGTTCCCCCCCCTTTGTCCGTGAGATGCAAAACTCTCTAGGAGAACTGCTATGTTATGTGCCGCCTAGCTATCCACCTGGGATTTAGCCTTCCTTTAATATTCAACTCCTCGTTCGGTTGCAGACAGCTGATGAGAATCCCCCACATAACGGCCCAGCCGCTAAGATGACCAACCTATGAGTGACTTCGGGCCTATTCTCCATGCTTATGTATGTTCTATTTGAATCATTTAGAGAACTATTCCTGCTCTTCCGTAATTAATAATTTAAGAATGAATAGAACATGGGTTTGTGGGTATAATTTTGGCTGCCTCAGTTCCTTAAAGTATCAACACGTCGCTCAGTGATCAGCAATATTGCAATTTCAACAACCATATCTTCCGATAAATTGGCCACAATGTGAAAGCTAGCTCGGATTATTTGCTAATACTTGGCGGCACGGAGAAAATTGCCTCTTCCACATGATCTGGTATTTAATTTGAAAATAACAATACAGGATATAACCTTGGTGGAAATTTTCCAAGCGAATAGTGCAAAATTGACAGGTCAGAATAGCTCAAGAATGATGTGGAAGAAAATCACGTATGCATCACCTTGAGAGCAACACTAAAACATACAACATGAATTTTCCATGAAGCATTCACCCTTAAGCCAATGCCAGGCCGCTATACCCATTTACAGCATTTTTTGGATGAAAATGCAGACCTATTGTCAATTTCCAATTATCAACACTTATATTACTGTTCACTGCTTCAGTGTTGACGAGACTTACATCTGAAGCACAGAGCAAAAGCATATACCTCATAATCTACAGAGAAGACGGCTTCATGAAATCCAATTGTGGCAAAGCACTATTCCACAAATTATCCATACACCCAGATGTCACTGGGAAATTCCATCACTTTCCCTTGAATTTGTCATGGGAGTTTTCCATTAGTTTGGGTCTTCATTAAAGAAATCTTACAAAGATGAAACTATATATAGAATGAATCATGGTTATTTTTTAAATCACCTCCTGAAATTTTCCATCAGGTTTCAAGAAAACTGCATAGCAAATTCCACATTTTCCCCGCTTGAAAATGACACTTATCATCTTGCAGTGGGAAGGTGGGTCATTTCTACAATAGTAAACCACATCATCCCTGTAGTTTGACAAGAACATTTGCCAACCAAACCCGAGCTAGGAAAATATTGGAAAAATATCTGATACATGTCATCCACATTGTAACACACAAGCAATTTTCAATTCTGTGAGATGTGTTATAAGCTAGCCTTCCCTGAACTCCCACGCACTAACTTTATAATGTAGGATGATATCAGCAAATGAATTGTCCTATCCTATGACGCAATAGTTATACTGCAATAAGTTAAATAAAGTTTTACCTTTAATTTAGTATGTACTCAGCAATGGTAGCGCCAATTGGAGAGGGGCATAGGGGGAATTCCCCCCCCCAAAAAAATCTGCCCCCCAGTTGCCCCCCCCCCCCAGCCAAAAGAAATTATGGATTTTTTCGGGAAAAATCAGCTATTTGGGACCAAGAATCACCAAATTCTTGGGGAAAAATCTAATGATTTTGGTCCAAAATTGGTGAAAATCTCCACAATTTTGATATTCTCCCACCCCAGAATGTCACTTTGCCCCCCCAAAATTTCACTTTTCGCCTGTTTGCCCCCAGAAAAGAGGTTCTTGGTGCGCCATTGGTACTCAGGGAATTCTACTTATTAGACGCCGATAGTCTATACATTATCATGGCGCATAGAGGAACAGTTACAAAAGATCATATTTTGGCCCTTTAGTTAAAAGCTGGAAGCGATTCCCCTTTTTTGCCATTTCCCCTTTTAAGTCTCAACAAAGAATTGATATTAATCACACACCAATTTAATAATGTCCCCTAAAAACAAACAAATCAAATTATAAAAACATCCCGCCATTTTCTGGACTAGGGAATAATAACTCGACTCTACACACTATAGACGAGACTGCAATTTCATGACACCTGTAAATATTACCCCAACTAAAATAATTGACAACCTCACGCTTAATACTACCGACAAATAGTCGGTATACCGCCTGCCTTTGTAAACAAAATCACAGACAACTAGTCCCAATAACTGTTTATTTGGAACAGACGTACTCAAGGGCCCCTGTCCAAAACAGCAATATTACACACTATACTTAGGAAGATAGTAAACTGTTGGCAAAATTGGTCATACAATAATTTTCAACTTTAGTTACAACAATAATAATAATTTCCTTAATGACGACTTTACTTTTACTCAATTAATATGATAAAATCTATACTAACAATTAATATTGTTTTTGCATATTTTATCAGCTTGTAATTTATTTTTGATAAGTTCACTTATTGGGATAATTAGACACAAATTTACCACCACACAAAATATTTTTTGATGCATTCAGCCGTTTGCAAGTTTTCATAAGCTGCACAGAGAACAAGGACCAGTTGGCAAATTCTTGGTTGATCTGTGTGAACGTGCTCTGCAAAATACTCATGACAAAAAAAATGACATACTAAGTATTGATGATTCAAGAGCTTGAGTTTGTTGTGGGTTAATGGGGGTCAGTCTTAGCAACAAACAAGGGCGGGGGTAGCACCAGGACTACCCTCATATGAGGGGCGAAACAGTACATAAAACAAAACACGATAGCTCATATAGGTTTTAAAAAATATGCATATTTTCATTGCTTAAAAACCCCGTTTTCTGAAGTTTAGAACGTGGGGGAAGCTCCCCTTTCCACACCCCTGTGCCGCCCTGAACAAGGTTGTCCCTAGTGACAAATTGTTCAGTGTACAAGGGGGAGGGTCATGTGCGCTGCCTAGCCTTTCTGACCGGGCCAGCTCTTTGTCCTTATAATTTTATAAATGCAATAATTTCGTACCAATATATTTGGTTTCTTTTTAAAGGTGCGTGTTCAATCGTCTTTGGGACCCCCCTGATGTACCCGGAAGTGTATCGATTTTGATTCAGATGTAAGGCCGTATTTTTCTCATTGTCGTCTGAAATTTGAACCCTCACATCCATTTCATTCCCCAGATATAAACAAAAAAAAGCTGTTTTAGTGGTTCACCATCATTATTAGCACAGGATGGGAATAGGGGGCTTTTGCAACATGCCTTTTGCGTCTACCATCAAAACCGCAGTTTGTTTCCATGTACTTGATGGGAGTAATGTGCAAGTGCCAGGCTCTCATAATCAATAGAGAACACAATACCCATAAATCGGAACAGCACCTTTAATACGAATTGGTCACTGCACATGTATAATCCTTTTCTTGATGGAAATTTTGGTTATTATGTTTCATTATTATTCAGGATGCGACATTGACTTTGAAAAGTGTGGGGGGGGAAGAATTAATATTACACGCAAATACAATAATAAAATTCTGAAAATACTGAGTTAAATCAATTTTAACAGCATAAAAAACGCCAGCCTTTGTTGTACAGTTGTATCCTACTCTTCCATAAATCCAAATTTACTGAATCAAATATAGCACACAAGCATGATAAGCTATGTGACCAAGGTAAATTTTTCCTGGTTGTGTTTGTGCAAGATACTCATTCACACAGGCTTGATGTCCACACTGCAAATCGGTATCCTCCACCATCAACCTTTACATATTTTCATGTAATTTCCATCTGTTTGAAACTGGTCCATAAACCAGGATCCTTTTCCCCAAATGTGGACCTTTTTGCCGAGTGGGTGGGATTTGGCAAATGTGGACCTTTTATTATCAGAACTTGTGTACCCCCCCCCCCTTGCCTCCTTGGCTATGGGCAGTGGCGTAAATTTCTTTTTGACATGGGGGGGATGGGGTTGATGAAAATTTATGAATGAAACAGGGTTTGGCGAAAAGATCCATTATTAGCACATGTGTGCGCGAAGCGCGCTAAAAATGTTGCCATTTAGAAGCTAAATTCGTTAAATGTGATTGTAATTAGAACAAAATGCGCGCGAAGCACGCGGAAATTTACCATTTTTTAACTAAAGTGGTAAAATATGAGGTTATTTTTGGTCAAAAACGCATGAACGGGCATCAACATTGGGGGGGATGATCGTATTGACCATCCCCCCTCATCAAAATATTGGGGGGGATATATCCCCCCCATCCCCCCCAGGATTTACGCCTATGGCTATGGGCTTGGTGTCAGAAATAGACATGGAAATTTTACAAATTACAAATTTCCCTGAATAGAATTTCCTAAAATGGGTACCAAATTAGCATATACATACATTGTTTCTTGAGAAAATGTTTTCCTACTTGAAATAGATATGTAAGATGCCAAAAAGTAATAAGAGCTTCAAGTCAACTCATTTCATCTAATTTTACTATGTCATGCATATTTGTTTTAGATCTACACTATCCCTTTTGTAGCTTTAACTCTTATCCTTACATGACTTGGACTAAATTGTATAGTAGACCAATACATCAAATGGCAGCTACTGACTTTTTTTTTCTTCTCCTCTTCACTCCTCGTCAAAAATCTCATTACTTTTACAGTCTGATCAGTGAGATGCAAAACTCCTAGGAGAACTGCATATGTTATGTGCCTCCTATCTATCCACCATGGGATTTAGCCTTCCTTTAATTCAACTCCTCTGTTCGGTTGCAGACAGCTGATGAGAATCCCCACATACGGGACCCAGTCCCTAGAGATAACAAACCTAGTGAGTGAAACATTCTGGGCTATTCTCCAATGCAGTATGTATGTTCTATTTGAATAATTTAGAGAACTATGTCCTGCTCATTCAGTAATTAGAATTTAAGAATGAATAGAACATGGGTTTGTGGGTATAATTGGCTGCCTCAGTGTCTTAAAGTATCAACATCTCGCTGTGATCAGAAATATTGCAATTTCACACCAGAGTTTCAGATAATTGCCACAATTTGAAAGCTATCTCGGATTATATTGCTATATAACTTGCGGCCAAGAGAGAAATTGCCTCTTACATGATCTTGGTATTTGAATTTCAAAAATACATACAAGGGTATAATTACCTTGGTGAAATTTTCCAAGCGAAATAGTGCAAAATTGACAGGTCAGAATAGCTCAGAATGATGTGGAAAGAAAATCAAGTATGAAGTCACCTTGAGAAGCAACACTTAAACATAAAACATGAAGTTTTCCAATGAAGCATTCACCTTAAAGCCAATGCCAGGCCGATACCCATTACACATGTTTTGGAAATGCAGGACCTATTTCATTATTCATGATTTGACACACTTATATTGCTGTTCACTGCTTCAGTGTTGACGAGACCTACATCTGAAGCACAGAGCAAGCATAGACCTCAGAATCTACAGAGAAGACGGCTTCATGAAATCCGATTGTGGCAAAGCACTATTCCACAAATTATCCATACACCCAGATGTCACTGGGAAATTCCATCACTTTCCCTTGAATTTGTCATGGGAGTTTTCCATTAGTTTGGGTCTTCATTAAAGAAATCTTACAAAGATGAAACTATATATAGAATGAATCATGGTTATTTTTTAAATCACCTCCTGAAATTTTCCATCAGGTTTCAAGAAAACTGCATAGCAAATTCCACATTTTCCCCGCTTGAAAATGACACTTATCATCTTGCAGTGGGAAGGTGGGTCATTTCTACAATAGTAAACCACATCATCCCTGTAGTTTGACAAGAACATTTGCCAACCAAACCCGAGCTAGGAAAATATTGGAAAAATATCTGATACATGTCATCCACATTGTAACACACAAGCAATTTTCAATTCTGTGAGATGTGTTATAAGCTAGCCTTCCCTGAACTCCCACGCACTAACTTTATAATGTAGGATGATATCAGCAAATGAATTGTCCTATCCTATGACGCAATAGTTATACTGCAATAAGTTAAATAAAGTTTTACCTTTAATTTAGTATGTACTCAGCAATGGTAGCGCCAATTGGAGAGGGGCATAGGGGGAATTCCCCCCCCCAAAAAAATCTGCCCCCCAGTTGCCCCCCCCCCCCAGCCAAAAGAAATTATGGATTTTTTCGGGAAAAATCAGCTATTTGGGACCAAGAATCACCAAATTCTTGGGGAAAAATCTAATGATTTTGGTCCAAAATTGGTGAAAATCTCCACAATTTTGATATTCTCCCACCCCAGAATGTCACTTTGCCCCCCCAAAATTTCACTTTTCGCCTGTTTGCCCCCAGAAAAGAGGTTCTTGGTGCGCCATTGGTACTCAGGGAATTCTACTTATTAGACGCCGATAGTCTATACATTATCATGGCGCATAGAGGAACAGTTACAAAAGATCATATTTTGGCCCTTTAGTTAAAAGCTGGAAGCGATTCCCCTTTTTTGCCATTTCCCCTTTTAAGTCTCAACAAAGAATTGATATTAATCACACACCAATTTAATAATGTCCCCTAAAAACAAACAAATCAAATTATAAAAACATCCCGCCATTTTCTGGACTAGGGAATAATAACTCGACTCTACACACTATAGACGAGACTGCAATTTCATGACACCTGTAAATATTACCCCAACTAAAATAATTGACAACCTCACGCTTAATACTACCGACAAATAGTCGGTATACCGCCTGCCTTTGTAAACAAAATCACAGACAACTAGTCCCAATAACTGTTTATTTGGAACAGACGTACTCAAGGGCCCCTGTCCAAAACAGCAATATTACACACTATACTTAGGAAGATAGTAAACTGTTGGCAAAATTGGTCATACAATAATTTTCAACTTTAGTTACAACAATAATAATAATTTCCTTAATGACGACTTTACTTTTACTCAATTAATATGATAAAATCTATACTAACAATTAATATTGTTTTTGCATATTTTATCAGCTTGTAATTTATTTTTGATAAGTTCACTTATTGGGATAATTAGACACAAATTTACCACCACACAAAATATTTTTTGATGCATTCAGCCGTTTGCAAGTTTTCATAAGCTGCACAGATGAACAAGGACCTATTTTTCAAATTTAATTGGTTGATCTGTGAACAGGGGCTATGCAAATACTTCATGAACAAAAAAATGACAGACTAAGTATTATGAATACAAAGCTGAGTTGGTTAGTGGGTTAATGGGGGTCAGTCCTTCGCAACAAACAAGGGCGGGGGTAGCACCAGTGATAAAATCATAAGAGGGCGAAACATTACAACTATTTTAGCTCACTATAGTTTTAAAAAAATATGCAATTTATTGCTTTAAAACCCCTGTTTTCCCTGAATTTTAGACTCGGGGGAAGCTTCCCCCCCTGTGCCACAGGGTCCCCTGGTTGCCGCCCCTGAACAAGGTGGTCACTTAGTGACAAATTGTTCAGTACAAGGTGGAGGGTCAGTCCTTCCACCTTTCCCTGACCGAGGCCAATCTCTTTCCTTATCATTTTATAATGCAATATCTTACATATATTTTTGTTTCTTTCTTTTAAAGGTGGTGTTCAGATCGTCTTTGGACCCCCCCTGATTTTACCCTGGAAGTGTATCCGATTTTGATATCAGATGTAAGGCCGTATTTTTCTCATTGTCGTCTTAAATTTGAACCGCAAATCCATTCATTCCCAAGATATTAACAAAAAACGCTGTTTTAGTGGTTAACCATCAATATTAGACAGTATTGAATAGGGCTGCAACATGCATTATTGCCGATCTACCATCAAAAACCGAAAGTTTGTTTCCCCATGGTACTTGATGGGAAGTATGTACAAGTGCCAGCTCTCATATCAAGTAGAGAACACAATACACTAAATCGAAGCAGCACCTTTAATACTAATTTGTCACTGCACCATGTATACTTTTCTCTTGATGGATATTTGTGTATTAATGTTCATTATTATTCAGGATGCGACCTTGACTTTTGAAACGTGTTGGGGGGGAGATTACAGAATTACACTGCAGAAATACACAGAATAAAGTCGAAATACTGAGTTTAAAATCATTTAACCGAGCATAACAGCCAGCTTTGTTTGTACAGTTGTATCCTACTCTTCATAAAATAACAAATTTCTAATCAATATATCACACAAGCAGAAGAAAGCTATTTTGACACAAGTAAATTTGTCGTGTTTGTGTTTGTGCCAGTACTTCACAACTTTGCAATTTCCACCGCACATCGGTAATCCTCCACCATCAACCTTTAATAAAGCCAGCCTGAGCTAGTGTCAAACGTTCATTTCAATCAAATCTACTATTTACCAAAAAAATAACTCTGCATAACAGTATAATGATTTCTTCAAGGGCACGTCATTTCCTGACAATGTTCGTTTTATCTGTTAGATCATTCTTCAATCCTGCTCGTCCAACTGAGGTTCCGCTGCATTTCATAGATAATTGGAAACCCTTCGGTTGTACTCTCTCTACAAACTTTGCCAGTTTTCTTGCATAAGGCAAACTTGCATAATACATCATTTCATCAATTTATCAATACAATCAAAGGTAGAACCAGAATCTTTCACTCAAACAATTGACCATTACATGCCTCTTTTACAAGTGTTATTTTTCGTAATGGAGACTAACAAGTTTTGATAGCACAGGTTAAAAACACAAATTGCAACGATTAATTTTTATAGCCTCTGTTGCTGTTATTCTGTAGCTTCTGTGTGGCCTGCGTTCATAAGACAATTTTTGTTTTGTCATTGTCAATTTGTCACATGATGTTTGTGCCACAGCTCATGTGGCAACACTCATGACCACAGCATAACAAATACAGAAAAGCATTTTGTTTATGTTTCTTGTGATTCAATTGAAATTTATGTCCAAAATTTGCACCAACCAAAAACCCACCACAAAATCACTAGATATCTGAAGACAGATCTGAGCAGTCTAGGTAGTGACCTTTGACCCTCAAGAACCTTTGATCCTTCGAAAATATTTTTAGACATATTTCATATACAAGGATACTTTCAAATGTCGCTCAATCCGGGCATTTTTGAAAATTGACCTTTGACCTCTTAATGACCTTTGACCTCAAAATATTGTCACAATGTGTTAGAATATCATCAGGATCATTCCCAGTCAAATTTCAGCTTAATCGGTGTAGTTTCCAATATTTGACTTTGACCTATGACCTTGACTCGGAAATATTTTCAAAACATGTGTAGAATTCCATAAGGAGCATTTCAGTAAATTTTCAGCTCAATTGGACCATTTTGAAAATTGAACCTTTGACCTCTTAATGACCTTGACCTCGAAAATATTTTCAAAATGTTTAGAATGTCATCAGATTCATTCAGTCCAATTTCAGCTTAATATCGAGCAGTTTTGAAAATTTGAGACCTTTGACCTATTGACCTTTGACGCGAGAAAATATTTTCAAACAATGTTTAGAATGTCATAATGCTCATTTCAGTACCTTTCAGCTCACTCGAGCATTTTTAAAATTTGACCTTTGAACCCCTCCCTGGATGCCCTCCATTGACCTATATGGAATTTAAAACATGCATCTTGGCAGTAGCATCAAAAACTACCACCGATTGCATAAGAGATATGATTTTTTGAAGATATTTGTTAAACCTCATAGGCCGGAAATGCCCCTTAATGACATTTGATCGTCATGCTGGGCATAACTTTAATGAAGCGTCCCGATCTGCTTCAATCCATCGATCAAGTTACCATGCAACATAATCTGTAGGAGGAGTAGCATATTTGGTGAATCACGTTTTTGTCCTCCTGTACCTTTTCGTGACTTTGACCACCAAACAATCGGGTCACATATGCGGGAGTGTTCATTGATGTTTGTGTCCCAAGTCCTTCAACATTGATGAAGTATGTGGCAGAACGAGCAATTGAAGTTTGACGACCGGAAAGTTGATAGTACATGTGGAACTTTATTTTTTGTGAAATTTCATATAAAATCTGGGCAACCAAGGTCTTTCTAAATCAAAATTGTATGAGCTTCCAAAAATCATGGGTGTCATTTTTTAAAATGTGTTCTTGATGAATTCTAGGTGGAAAAGTTAACACTGGTTTATAACAGGGGGAAAAATATAAAGGGGGGCAAAGTGTGTTTAAAAGTATACCCCATGTCAGTACCTTCAGGATGCAGAAAGGTATAGTTTTTTGCCCACCTGAAGTGTTTAGTAGAAGAGTTCAGGTAAAATGGGTTCAAGGTTACACTGGGGGTAAAATTTCAGATTCATCATCGGTTTGTTTTTTAAAATGGTGCCAATTGTTCGTCTTACTGTAGATAAGCCAAAAATATAAAGGTCGCGTTGGTCAATGACTTTTGATAATAATTCAGATGGCAAATATGGCCGTGTCCACAGGTTCCTATGGGAGACCACCATTCATATCTCTAAAAATCCCCACTTGAAAAGTGAAGCACAGAATCTATATACATTTTCTTATTTGTTTGACCCATGACGATTTAAAAAACTCAGTTTCAACAAAATCAGACATTCTATAATAAGACCTTCGATGATTTCTGAGCCTATGTACAAAACAATAGGTCGTAAATATGGCAAACTGTACCTTTTAAGAATCCTTGTGGGCAGCCGAACAGTCTGGTATAAATTTTAAACAACATTTAAACACTTTTATTGTTTAACCCCTTTACAAATTTTTGCCCCTCTTATAAACCACCCAAGAACAACATTTTTAAAAATGACACCCATGATTTTCAAGATTCTCCAGAAATTCGGTATTGGACAAAATGTGTCAAAATGTATATGAAAAAAACTAAACTAAAACACCATTACATTTCCCCATATACTATTACGAAAGAAACTAGATCTGGAGACAGCTCGGACACAGTCCAGGTAGTGACCTTTGACCCTAAGTGACCTTTAATATCTCTGAAAATATTTTCAGCATGCTTGAATGGCAAAGGATCATTTCGTCCAAATTTCAGCCCTGTCAGAGCATTTTGAAAATTTGACCTTTGACCTCTGATGAACCTTTGACCTCGAAAATATTTTCCACATGTTTAGAATGTCATACGGATCGCTTCAGCAAATTTCAGCTGGTCTAGTTATATTTTATGCACAGTAAAGGATTTTGTCCCTTAGTGGACCCCAGATGACCTTTGATCAAAATGTCATTAAGTAACTTTTGTGGGGATGTCAAACTACACCACATCCATGAGTCATGTGATCATACCATGTAAATTTGTAGGGAGAGTAGTGGTTTGAAGTGTAACGTAATTTGAGATAGTATTTTGACCTTTGACCCCCTAAACCATGGTTAAGTGAAGGAGTCATGATTGACGTTATTGACCGCTGATGAAGTCCTACAGGATGGGCTAAAAAGATTTTCTATTTGACCTTTTTTAATTTTTCACACAGTACAGGAGTTTGACCTACTGACCCCCGATGACCTTTGATCAAAAAAATTTCATTAAATACTTTTGTGGGGATGTCAAAACACTCACACATATATATCACTGATCATACTAATGTACTGTATAAGTAGTATGATTTGAAATGTAACGTATTTTGAAGTATCTTCTGGACCTGTGACCCTAAATTATGCGTCATACATGTATAACCAAGTCGTAATTGACTTTTTTGTAGTGTTGATCAAGTCCTACAAGGTGACAGTATAGTTTTTGGGGGGGGGGGGGGGGATATTTAGATAATTCTAGATTTTTTGCATGGTTACCTTGTTAATCCCTGTGGTCCTATCGTGACCTTTGACAACAATCGGTCATGTCAAAATTTGTGTGTATGTACTTGTCCTTGTCACTATTTTTGGTCAATAGAGCAGTTGCCTGTCTGAGATATTAGCATATTGACAGAAAGAAGAATAGATTGGAGAGATCTGAACACAGTCGATGTAGTGACCTTTGACCCTAAAATGACCTTTGTCTCGAAAATTTTTTAGAGAAATTTAGAATGGCATAAGGATCATTTCAAATGTCCAGCACATCGGATTCATTTTGACAGTTGAACTTTGACCCTTCCCCTTTTGAATGACTTTGACCTCGAAAATATTTTCAACATGTTTAGAATGTTCATAAGGATCATTTTAGTGCAAATTTCACAGCTCAGAGCAATTTTGAAAATTGACCTTTGACCTCTTAAATGACCTTTGACCTAAAAATATTTTCAACATATTTAGAATGTCATAAGGATCATTTCAATCAAATCAGGTCAATGGAGCATTTTGAAAGTTTGACCTTGACCTCTTATGACCTTTGACCTCGAAAATATTTTCAATCATATTTCAATGTCATCATGATTAGTTTCAGTCAAATTTCAGCTTAATCGGAGCAGTTTGGAAATTTGACCTTGACCTCTTGACCTTTGAACCTCGAAAATATTTTTAACATGTTTAGAATGTCATAAGGAGACTTTAAGTCAATTTTCAGCTCAGAGCATTTTGAAAATTTTGACCTTTGACCTCTTAATGACCTTTGACCTGAAATTATTTTCAACATTTTAAATTTATAAGGATCATTTCACTCAAATATCAGCTCAATGGGAGCATTTTGAAAGTTTGACTTTGACCTCTTAATGACTTTGACCTCGAAAATATTTTCATCATATTTCGAATGTCAGCAATGATTATTTCAGTCAAATTTCAGCTAATCGGAGCATTTTGGAAATTTGAGCCTTCTGACCTCTTGACCTTTGACCTCGAAAATAATTTTTTTAACATTTTAGAATGTCATCAGGATCATTTTCAGTAAAATTTCAGCTACAATCGGACCATTTTAAAATTTTACCAAATTATGACCCCCTGAATGACCTCCATAAACTTGTATGGAATTTATACATACACTGTGGCAAGTAGATCAATGTACTACTTTGCATATTGCAGATATTTTTTGTAAAGATTTTTAAACTCATGCCGTAAATAATGCCCCCTTTAAAATGACTTTGATCGCCATTTTCATTGTAACTTTTGGGGGGGTGTCAGTACAAAACCACATACAGGAGTCCCATGTTCATTACTATGTACTCTGTAAAAGAAGTAGCATTTTTAGTGAAATCAGTTATTGACCTTTGTGACCACCCCAAATGACCTTGATGAAAATTTCATTAAGTAACTTTTTGTAGGGGGTGTGAAACTACACCATCATACCATGGTCACATGATCACAACAATGAAATCTGTAGGAAATTAGGGTTTTGAAGTTTGACAGAATAGAAGAAAGAAGAGTATCAGAGAAGAAGAAACGGTACAGAAGAAAAACACAGTCGAGTCCTCGACTTGTGTCAAAAAACGGTTACGAAGAAAAACCCATCTAGTCTCGACTGTGTCAAGAACCGTACAGAAAAAAACACAGTCGAGTTCCTCGACTGTGTAAAAAAAACCTTACAGAAACAAAGCACGGTCGAGTCCCGCGACTGCAAGAAGTGTATGCAAGCATGGAGCTACAATGGGAGTCATAGACAAGTTAAACAGCTGCAACATTATACCATAGAAAGCTTCTCTTATTCTCATTTCCCAAGACCTCACTTAGCGGATCCCTATCATACAGTGCCTATTACAGTAAATGATGACTAGAGTCTGGATATCATTTATAGTACCAAGACACCACATGGGTCAACATCCTCTCTAAATACTTCTTTCTGGATGAGGGTCAATGAACTAGGTCTTGAGAGACTGGGTTATGGAGGTTTAATAGGATTCAAATGTTTCCTTTTTCATTTGAATGATTCCCATTTTATAAATCTTGCATTTTTACTAACTGTAATGTAAGTGGTTTATTCAAGAAACTACATTTTTTCACATAATGACCCTTTTTTCAATGCTAGGCTTTATAAGTACTGTGTCTTGTAGCCTCAAGGCTTTTTCTGTAAAAAAAACCCTGTCAAACCATGAATTATCCCAAGTGCAGTTTCAAGTTCTTTGTACATATCAAAAGCCTTATACATAAAAAAATCATCACGGTCCGACAACCGCTAGTTTCCACCTGCCATCACGGTTTCTGAATGATAGGCCTAATACGACCTTTGACCTGTAAAACCTCAAACAACTGAGGGTTTCTGTGTAAATCCCAAAAAAACATTGAACTAACTTATCTATTGAGGTCATTTTACATCTTCAGCCCATCTTACAACTGACCTCACATGACCATGGTCACCTTTGTATGTGACCTTTTGCCTCATCAACAAATGCAGATTCCATGTTGCAGCACAGCACCTATGACTAAGTTTGGTTTAAATCATCTAATTATGCAGATATTACGGCAAATGTTACCCTTTTTCCAAAGAACATACTACAACAGACAACAGTGGACAAAGTGGAGTCCTTGTGTCTTCCTGCCTTAAGGTAGGCAATACAAAAATGAAGGTGCTAGGAGCATGAACTTACTTGCAGATTTCACAGTACATCATTATATGCCTTGAAAGTGAAGAACCACCATACTATGACCGCTGAAACCTCAATAATGAAGTGATTTAGACATTTAAAACCATTTCACACATTATGAACTAAACCAACAACTTGAATCTGAAAAAAAAATAGCACAACAACCAAAACCCACTACTAAACCCAATTCCGTTTTACCTTCAACAAGGCGAACTCGTATTTACGCGATGCCGTAAAATATGTCCCCGCCCGAATGTCGCGATCACTAACATGCAAAAAGCACAACTGCATGTATGAAGTGTACAATACGAATCACCAAAATGGGTTACCTTTGGTGAAATGACTCAAGAAATCTAAAAAATTAATTCTATCAAAATCCTTAAATAATTCACTAAATTTAGTACAATATTATAATTTATTCAATTGGGCAACACTATTTTTGAAAAATCATGTACCACCTTTTAAATTGGGGCCCTGTACGGGGTCTTGAAAGGGGCGAAACACTGAATTTTTACGTATTTTCACTTTTCCCAAGAATGTAAACAGGCTGGCAACCAACGACTGATCCACATGCTGCCACCAGAACTAAAAAAAACCTTTCAAGGAAAACATGGGTACTTACATATGTTCTACTTTTTTTGTGGTATACTTGCCTACCCACCTGCATCCACTGATTTATTTGCATATTAATTACTCATTTGCATCTTTAATTTGCCCGAAATATGCCCAAAATCAATCAGGTCAAGAACTCCTCAGTCCCGCTTCCTTCCACCAAGTTTTACATCATTATACGCCTAACGGAACTCCCGAAACTTGTACACAACCTTGCGGGAAAATTTTCATAAATTATGCAAATTAGATACTGAATTAAGCATATTTTAACACCCAAAATATAATCAGCAGGTCCGAGAACTCCTCAACCTGCTTCTCCCCCATCCACCAAGTTATATCATCTTAGCCCATACGGAACTCCAGATAAATCGTACACATAGTGGCCAAATTTGATGACATTTTCTGTGCAATTATTGACCTTTTTTCCCCTACCCCTGACACACCCAGGGACAACCTGGGGAAATGAATTACATGTAAGTAGGGGGTGTCCCCTTCTACAATATACCAAATTTTGGCTACTCTAGCTCATCCAGAAAAAAAGATATTCCCAAATGTTCCAAAGAGGGTTAACATTTTTTCACGGACATACGAACATACCGACATCCCCTACCCCTTAACAGACCCAGTGGAAGAACCTGGGGGGAATGAATTACTGGTAAGAGGGGGTTTCCCCTTCTACAATATACCAAAATTTTTGGCTACTCTAGCTATCCAGAAAAA
>JAMKCH010034734.1:0-83534 GCA_023653785.1 Ophioderma brevispina
CCAAGACACACAAGGACAGACAAGGATTGCATAGCACCATGTTTTGTTGACATATTACTGTTTACTTCACTTGACAGGAGAAGCTCTACCAACCTTTATACAAAGACTGTAATTATGTTATACAAGATTAGGCCACTGAATTGAGAGTGGTCACTATCCCGTGCCATTTCAGTGATTCACACCTTATGAATAGCTTTTTCAACAACCTTAAAATGCGGGATGGGCGTGATTGGCAGTACTGCTTGTTTATACAGTGATGTATCATGAATTTACAATGCCACAAAACTACTGTTCTTGATTTTTTATGAAAATGAGTAATAACTGTAATCAGTATAACAGTGGCGTAGCTGTGATGTGGCGCCCGGGGCAAGATGTTAAGGTGGTGCCCCCCCCCCCCACGCGTTATAGCATGGCAAAAATGGGTGGGGTCCAGGGGCTGCATTTAGGTCCCATATGCATGTGGTCCCGATGGCAAAGCCCCTCACGGGGGTCCAGGGGGCAGAGTTTTGTAGCGTCTTTGAGTCTCCTTGAACAGGCTGGTGTATTCGTTTCTGAAGCAGGATGAACTAAATACTGCACCTGGAGGAGGGTCCAGGGCGGAACCCCTGGAAGTCTACAGGGTTTTAGCATGTTTGAGGTGCCTCGGAGAGCTCTCAGATATATTATCTGAAGACAGATAAATATATACGCTCCTGGCGATGTACGGTGGAGCCCCCGGAAAAGCGGTAGCATCTTAGCATGGTTGAGGCCTTCAGAGAGCTCTCAGTATCTTTCTTATCATGAAGACAGATGAAATTATACTGCCCCTGCAGGGTCAGGGGACAGAGCCCCAGAAGCTCGTGAGTTTTAGCATCTCAGAGAGCTCTCATTTTGTCTATCATGAAGCAAAATGGGTCTATCTTGCCCCTGTCGGGGGTCATTGGGAAAAGCCCCCGGAAGCTCTTGCGTTTTAACAAGTTTTGTTACCTTCAAAGGGCTCTCAGTTATGAACTTTAGGACTAGTATCTGCCTGTGTGACAGTATCACTTTATTTTCCCAATGTCATTTCAGCGCCTCCCTGAGGTGGCGCCCCGGGGCCACGTGCCTACACCTTCCCCCCCTAGCTAGGCCACTGAGTATATGTGACAATTGAACTGAGTAGTGATTTAGGTAAGTTTCAAGTGCTAGATACTTGTATTCTAATGTGTGGCAATGTTTGACAGCTGTGAAGACAAACCAACTTGTTGGACATGGGTGGACATATGTGTGCGCTTTCAATACCCGTCTTCATGGTGACAGTATAGGAGCCAATTGATTTGATCCATGTTACAGCCACTCTGCACACACATTGGCTTAAACGACCTGTATTATTTGAACACCAAACAACTAATATGACTCTGAGGCAGTGAAACGATAACGTCCCAATCCAAATGTGAAACGATAATTGCTGAAGTCACTTAATGGGACTATACCTTTTGTATGGTGGTCATTATCGTTGAATAATCTCGATAGTCATGATGAGTTGCCTGAAGAAAGAAAGAGATCTTTTTAAAAAAGAAAGCAAATGTAACATTGTACCAAAAATATAAAACACAACACTAAGATGTAAGTAAATCCAAAGTTTAATCCGGTTTTTCACCCCGTACGGGGTGGCCGGATTAAACTAAAATGGCAGCAAGCAAACCGCCCTTACTCTTCACTTTTACACTCACCCGATTCAATGCATCCGCCATCTAACCCACAACCTCCTACTCTCCTCCTCACTTGCTTCTGCAGTCTTCTTGGACGTCCCCTCCTCTCGAACTCCCACCTCGAACTCAAAGGCCCTTCTAAAGGCATGCTCGTCATCCTTCTCAACACATGCCCATACCAACATACACATTCGCCTTCTCCAACGGTCCATTGCCTCTTCCAAACAAAACATCTGCATCAAGTCCTTAGTTCTCATCCTATCCATCACTTGGACCCCACACATCGATCTTATCATGCCTCTTCTCTGTCCTCCTCAGAATCCCCCATCTCATTTCGATCAGACACCACTTCTCACTCCATAAAACAGCATACGATTTCACACAATCTTATACACCATTCCTTTCATCTTCAAATGATATCCTTCACCTTGTCAGCACTCCCCACATTCCCTCTAAACATTCACCCACCCATATCACTCTAAGCTGTCATGAAATATGAAGTACTGCTCCAATTGGGCAAAAAGACTCCCTAATTAATGTTAGACAATACTATTACATATTATATCAAAGCCCACGATTGATAAAGAAAGTTCAATGATTCTGCCATTTCACATGTAACTTATGATAGCTTTTTGTCAACAACATCCAATGACTGTGATGCAATCCAAGATGGGTTAGTGCGGTTTATGTTTTTGTAATGGTGTCATTCATGATATTTAGTACAAATACCAGCTTTTTGAGGTCAAGTTGAATTCAGTAAAGTGACAATTAAAAGTTTTCTTTAAGAGTTTAAATTGACTCATATTTATAGCCGGGAATGGGTTAAAAACCTTCTCACTATTATTGCTTCCTTACAAGCAAGCTGTCCTAGTAAATGTTCATTCCATACTTTACAACTCACGTCAAATCCGAGAGTGAAAGACTCTTAACCTTGAATTTCACATTCTTTCAAAATTAAAACCCGGACCGAGTCTGAAGTCACTTTTCAATTTTCCGCATGCTTAGTACACAGTTTGAAATTTACTCTTCAGCTAAAATTTTTGATCCAAGATGTGTAAGCTTGTCTCGTTTGTCTGTCCTAATTAATTCACAAGTGTTCTTGAAAGGGGGAATGACCTATTTATGATGTAAAATTTTTAACTTGATTGAATGCCCCTGGACCCAATTTCCCAATCTGTAAAGTTCACCACAATGTAATTCAATCCATGTTTTATGAGAATAGAGCTGAAGTGCCTGTAACAAACATTTACATGTACTCATTGGTTATCTATACCATACATAGCCGTGGTGTTGGTATGTGAATTCAAAGACAATACCCTGAGCTACTGTTGGAATTACATGTATCGAGTCCCAACCGCCAGCTATCCGGGACGCGTGGGCTGGCTACCTTTTTTACCCACTTAACTCTGGTCTCACAAACAAGTTTGTTAGAACTTGTATTTCTGGGTTTATGTATTTCAAGAAGTTTTTCTTTGATTGTGAGAATTTCTTTGTGTGTGGGGGGGTTGCTTTTCATTTAGGGTGATAATGAGTATTCAAATATATAAATATTGGCCAATCAAGGATCTTAAATTTATGACTGACACGTAGGAAACATCAGGTTGTCCAGTGAGTACAAGCTATGGGGTTGTCAGGAACCACCGATTGTATTAAATAGGATGAAACAGGATGTTCAGACCACTCGCTGGTGAGCGTTATATTGGGTGCCGGATCTGAGTAAAAAATGGCTTCGCTTTAGCACAAAACATCAAGCCCTGGTACTCTCTTAGGACAGATTCTGCATTGTCTGTGACAAATCAGGGGGCTAGCTTCGCCTGGGACCATAACTTACCACATAGGCTATGTCTTGCTGGTGCTTCACACCTCGGTCTCATGCCTACCTGCTGACATAAGAGCGTCTTTGAAAAAGACTAAAGATTGTACTGAATATTAAAACTGAATTTATGTTAAAACTTATTAATTTTTTTTGTAGTGTAAATCTCAGCAGCTAAAGATTTTAAAAGAACCATTAGTAGAAAAGTTCATTGTCAGTAAAGCCTAATTACATTACCCTAACCCGGACCGGGTCGTTTGCCGGTCGGGAAACGTCCCAAATGCAACGAAGGTCAATCTATTTTATTTTTAACGGCCCAGATGCAACGAGAAGCCAAATTTTGCCGTTTCATTGCATCTCGGCCATATTTCCCGGCACAGGAATTTGTAGCGTAAAGTCAATAACGGCCCAGATGCAACGAAAAAAACATCGCCGTCATTTTCCGGGAAGACGGACCAGATGCCACGACAAACATCGCGTCATTTTCACGGAAGAGGCCCAGATGCAACGAAAAACATTAGCGCCATTTTCGGAAAAGACGTTCCCGATGCAACGAGAAACATCAGCGTGCGAATGCAATAAAAACAGGGATAATAAATAAATAAATAAAGTAAATAAATAAATAAATAATGGATGCGTACTGCACAATGATCTGCATGAAATCTGCATGAAATTTGTCGCTTATAGGTCGACAGTCGTTGAAGTGCGATATTACAGCGCATCATAGTCGTGCGTGGCGATATTAGGTACGTCATGCTCCGGTTTACGTCATGAATACGTTTATGCCATAATTAAAAAATAGCTTTATCTAAAATAGGGGACGCTATCACCATCGACATCGAAATTGTCTATGGGCATTTTACACGTGTCACCCGCCTGATGAAAAGCATAGAGCCCCTTCTGCGGGCAAACCTCCGAAAAGGCAGTGAAAGCATAGCATCATTCACGGGAATGACGCCCAGATGCAATGAAGGACATCGCGTCATTTTCCGTAAAGACGGCCCAAATGCAACGAGGAAAACATCGAGTCATTTTCAGTAAAGACGGCCCAAATGCAACGAGAACATCGCGTCATTTTCCGGTAAGATGGCCCATATGCAATGAGGGCAATGAGAGTCATTTGGGCGACCAAAAATAGTTGTGATGCCGGAGATGCAACGAAAAACATGTTCCGACCGGTCAAACGTTTTCGTGGGCTCTCATTGCTCTCGGCCGTGTAGGGTTAAGTTTCATTTTTTACTTATTGGTCCCCCGCCAATTTGTTGGCGAAGGGGACGATAGAAATGCTCCCCGTCCGGGTGTGCGGGGTGTTTGCGTGGTGTGTGACCACGACGATATCTTTGGAACTAAAGCAAGTGTGGGTGTCCATCTTAGCAACATAGATGTATCCCACTACGCGTTGGATGGGATCCGAAATGGGTCATGTGTCATGGGTCAAAGGTTCAATGAGGTCAAAAAATATGGTAAAACATAGGTTTAATTGCTATAAACCTTGTCAACACGAAATCTTGTCATCTAAGCAAGTATGGATGTCCCATCTTTGCATCCATATAGGTCGCTTAAGAAGGCGGCGGATGAGTTCGGAGATGGGTCATGTGCCATGGGTCCAAAGGTCAACTGTGGTCAAAAATTCATATAAACCTGGTCAATTGTGGTAGGTGATGAAACTTTGGGGGGGTGTGATAACATTCGGTGCCAAAATTTATTGAAGGTCCATTTCAGGTCATGTGAGGCATTAAAGGTCAAATCCCTAAACATGTGGTAGGATGATGAAAACTTGGTAGGTGCCGTCAATATCAGGCCGAAAATTTTGAAGATCATTTCAAGGTCACGCTTGGTCATCCAAGGTCCCAAATCTCTAAAACATTGGTAGGATGCAGCAACTTGGTGGTGTGCTCAAACATTCGCGTGCCAAAAAATTTTGAAGGTAATTTCAAGGTCAGGTGGGGTCATTCAGGTCAAATCCCTAACATGCGGTAGGATGATGAAACTTGGTGCGTTGCTCAAAACGGTGCCGAATTTTTGAAGGTCATTTCAAGAGTCATGTTGATGTCATTCAAGGTCAAATCCTAAACATGTGGTAGGATGATGAACTGTAGGTGAAGTCAATATTCAGTGCCGCAAATTTTGAAGGTCATTTAAGGTCAGCGGGGTTCATCCAAGGTCAAATCTCTAAACATTGTGGTAGGATGATTGAAACTTGGGGTGTGATCAACATTCGATGCCAAAAATTTGAAGGTCATTTCAAGGTCAGGTGGGGCCATCAAGGTCAAATCTCTAAAATGGGGTAGGATGGTGAAACTTAGTGGGTGCGGTCAACACTTCAGCTGCTGACCACCACACCCTTGGACAGCCGGCACTCTTCAAGGTCATGCGAGGGTCATACGGTCAAATTCTAAACATGTGGTAGGATGATGAAACGTTGGTGTGGTGCGGTCAATATGCATTGGCCGAAACCGAAAATTTTGAAGGCATTTCAAGGTCATGAGGTCATTCCGGTCAAATCTCTAAAACATGTGGTAGGATTAGAAACTTGGTGGTGGCGGTCAATATTCAGTGCAGAAATTTTGAAGGTCATTTCGCAAGGTATGTGTGGTATCCAAGTCAAATCACTATGCATGTCATGAAACCAAGGTCATATGGGTCAATCACTATGCATGGTTGTATGGTCATGAACCAAGGTCCATCTGGGGTCATCCAAATTATTGCAAACTGTTATGGAGGAGGCCTCTTGTTTTCCTTCCATGACAACCTCCCTAAGTTATTTACTTTTCTCCTCCGTCGACGATCGGGACCTTAGTGGTTCGAGAACCGCCTTGTCTTTCATAGTGGTTTTAATTCCGCCATCCAGAATATAACTTTAAAATATCAGTACATGAACAACCTCATCCGGCACTATTTAATAGCTAGATATTTTGATAAAATATGATATTGTTCATTTTGTAAACATTTTTTTAAAACCAATGAAAGAGAATTGCCACAACCCAAATTTGTTTTGCATTAAAAAAAATCAAATCAGGATTTCCTCAAATTTGGAGAGTTTTTGTTTGCATGTAGATAATATTTTAGTTGGGATTCCGCTGTTGGTGCGTTCCATCTGGCAAACTTTGTGGTGGTGTAAATTTCATAGAAATTTTTACACCAGTGCAAATATGTTTTACCCATTAAATGCTATGAGTGATGAGTTACACACCTTCAAAATCACTTTCTAAATTGTTTCAATTTGGCAAATTGTGAGATCATAATATCCAGTATGGGCCGCAAGTCAGAAACTGGTCCCTACAATACTGTTGGTTTGTTTCATCACGTTGCCCTTTTTTTCAGGTATCTTACTGTTTTCTAGTACTTCTTCCCTTAGTCTTGTCCAATAAATGTGGTTTATCTTGTTTGCCCCCTTTTATTCTTCTTAAAAGAAAGAAGTCCCAGGGTTTTTTTGGATTTCTAATAACAAGTTATTGCCCGAAGAGTACCGTGGGTCACAGGGGGTGCCGGCGGTTGAGGAGCCGGCCGTGTTGATGATTCCCAGAGAGTTACCACCAAATAGTGTGAAAAGGCAAACTTTGGAGCTTCATAACATCAAAAGTATAAATGCTCGAGAGCTCAAATTTCACCACTAAAAGAATAAGTGTATACGTTATCAATGTAGAACACTAATTTGTGTACAACAAATATTAAAATGATTAATTAATATTGATTAATTAGGTGTAGTTATTTTTACCACATACTACCGGTTTACCACATGAATATATGATTCCCATGTTTTGCGTGTCCGTTTTCAAAATTCCAAGCTAAAGAACTTAAATTGCACACAAAATAAGATGAATGTACATTGTACACAAGTTTATTTGAAATAAACTCTTTCCAAAGTAATTAATTATATTCTAATTAAGTAGGGTCTGCACAAAATAAATTATTCGTCTGTCCCATGGTCAAAAAGGTGTGCCACAGACCAACCACGTTATGTATCACTTTGTCAATTAGTTTTTCTCTTGTTACTTCATACATGTATGCTATACATGAGTGTACCATAAACTAATTCATGTAATTTGTAATTGTGACTTATTTAATTACATATTGGTAATTCCATTAAACTGAAGAAAACAGATCTATGGAAAACAATAAAAAATTAAAAATATTAGGCATCCGATGTATGACATGATTTTTAAGGACAGTGTTGTTGGCGTTCGCCCAAACACTTAATCGTTGAGCGATTATTTTCCTTTTCATGTCACATCTGATGGATATGGTTTGCCATGCCTGCAAGAAAAGTTGTCATGCTTAGGCCACACTTATGCTGCATGAACAATGTCTTCATGGTTTTTATTAGGATGTTTATGAAGTCAAACAGAAAAGGTTCTGTATACAAACGATCTGCGTGTGATTCCGATTTGGTATTCCAGTTGTTTGTGTGATCTATGTCGGTAATTGACTTGGCATTGGAAAATGAGACCTTGTTCCTTAAAGTTTTGAGGACCATGAATATATCATGTGTTCTATAGCTGCACTTTAAAAACTAACTGGACATTGTTGAGGCAAATGTGTGACTCGTAGTAAATTTAATCACCCTGCAACACGGTGGTGAAAACCCTAACAAGTTTTTGTAAAAATGTACCGTATATTAATTAGACACACCCGTAGAGTGACAACAGAGAACTTTTTCAGCAGCCACCCTAATATACAACATATTTTAAAAACCTTGTTGTACAAATAATTAATTTCCCATTTCAATTTATTTTAACATTAAACTCTGACATTTCTAAATACCCTAGTGCAAATGTTGGTGGATACCGAGTTTTAATATTCTAGTTTAATGTGCCGGAGAACACTTACAACTTTGACCACCCTGTATACTTCAACTTGGTATATTTCATTAAAAAAAATAAAGAAATGTGTTGAAAATACAAGTGTGTATTAAAACAAAACTATTTCGAAGTGTATATGTAAAGAAAACATTCACCAGTTCATTCTCAATACTTGCATATTTTTTTAACATTGAAAGTACGTTTTTTATCACCCTGTAATTTCTTGCCTCACAAAAATGTGCACCACCGATACTCCTCTCCTCACATGACCGATGACCACACTACTTCTGCAGCGAATAGAAGAACAACGAGAAAGTATCGCCTTAGGGGGCTTAATTATTTTATTGATAGCCATATTAGTATCATCAAAATTCATAAGTGGTTTTGGCTCAATCATTTTGATTTAAAACCAATTCAGGGTCTCATTAATGGTGCAAAAAATGAACATTTTCTTCATTTTACACCCTATATAATTTTTTCCCACCCTGTATAATTACAACGCTTATTTATTAGATTGCAATCCTTGAATCTAAGCTTTTCCAGCAATATATCTTTTGTGGGTCTCAAGTGTACACATTAAAATACCATCTGTTGAATGAAAATTGGCGTGGTTTTTTCAACTTTTTGGGGGTGAAACAAAAAAGAGGACCAGTTTCTGACTTGCGACCGTATATACCTATTCAATCAGAAGTTTTATATATACAGAATAAGTTAACGTGGCACATTGCTGATTCAATTGGATGTTTGAGATGTAGCTGGAGTTGACCTTGCAGTCCAATCTCTGCCCACCAGTCTACCACTGTGACACCGCGGCCACTTCGTGTCAACCAAGGTGAAAAATCCTGTGTTTTGAAAATGATATTATTTTTTTGATTTTTTGGCATTGCAATTGATTCAGTTCTAAGCCACTGTGTTGTGAGGTGATGTGTAAGCTTTTGAATGGGAAGTATAATGAAAAATTGTCTTATGAACTTTGTATTGTAGCTGAGCTGGGTTTGTCGTCAGAAATTAATATCGCCCTGGGCCTTTTTTCCATCAATATTGAAAATGTCACTCCTAGTAAATTGCATGCTCACATGTTCAACAAGGAGCATTTTGAACCAAAAAACTATGATTTAAATAACATTTGACAATTTGATTTCCCTGTATTTGTAGTAAATTTTTGTAATGGATGTTTTTGAAATTAAGGCCAAGAATTTGTTTTTGTGTATCAGGGAGACTTGATGCATCGGCGAGGAATTTGATTTTTGTTTAGAATGTGACACAAAATCAAGTTGATTTTCAACAATAAATCAAATATTGGAAATTTAAAAAGTAAAATGTTGTTCTGTGTTAGTCATGGAGGGGTATCACCCCGGTGTGTGGTGTGTGGATACATTAAGTGCTTGGGTATGTGTGTGTGTGTGTGTGTGTGTATGGGCTTGGTGAGAGTGTTTGGGTGCATTTACACAATGATAGCAATTAAGGGCGGTTTAATTTTTAAAGGTGCAACAAAGACTTTCACATTTCGGTGTCTCTAATAAAATCGAAAGTAATGATTTTTGCATGATGTAAATTCTATACAAATGTCCCCATTGAAAGGAATGAGCTGAAATATGGTTCTTTGGTACAAAAATTGGTGAAAATTCTAATTTATAGGATCAAATACAAATGAGGCTATGTTTTACATTGAAATATAAGCAATTATCAAAGTCACCTTTTTCTCTCTTTTAAGACATTTCAGGTAAGAAGTCTATGAGTGTCTATCTAAGGAATTACAATTATGGGGACACAATATTTGGGTGCCTCAAAATCTTGTCGCACCTTTAAAGTAGGTCTGATTACACCTCAGAACAAACATATTTTGCATGTGAAAATGATTTTTTTTTTTTTTTAAATTCCCCCCAAAAGTGTCTCAAAGTGTGAAAGGGTCATTCTTCAGGAAGTCACACATGAATGACGCAGAGACTGGAGGGTTGCCCCATGACAAAAACAAACAATCTAGTGAAAGTAGAAAGTAGCAAATAAAGTTTTAGTATGTATGTGATTCCTGAAGAATGGGCCCCAAATTGACATTCTTTGAGGCTATGAATTTGTGAAAATCACATGTGTCTTTAAAATACCAAATACCTACATATGATTGAAAGGATGAGTGCCGATGATGAGGCTTATAGGCATTATATGCATGGTTTTCAAAATATGTTGGGGGCTTATGGTACAGTGGTGAAGCCAGATCCAGAAAGATTTTTAAGTACAAATGGATACATATGCAAGAAGACATAATTTACAAATTGCAAGATTGAAGTCAACTGAAAAACTCCATGGAGTTCAGGCAATGCATAGTGTGTGGTAAACATGAGAGTACACTGGTGCTATGATGGCCGCATTGCAGGGGAGTATTGTGGAGACGGCAACTAAAAATAACATTCTCAAAACGTCCTTGTACTGGTGATCTGAGTTCAGTACATGTCTTCCTTTTCACTTGTAAGTAACTCAAAAGGAGTCAGCAAAAAACTAGAATTCCTACTTCAGCTTATTGATGATGTTCCCCGGATGCATAGCATTTTGAAGGTTCTCCGCGGAGTAGATTTCGATGTGCATTCATAGTAAGATGTATACGATATATGCACTTGAACTTCTATTTTCTTTGATTTAGTACATCTTTGAACTTTTGGGACCAATTAAAAATTTCAACGAGGTACTGGAACTTGATAATTGCATGCGAGGAACCGTGGCCACCATTGCTAATGTGTGTTTTGAGACTGACCAAATTGTACTGTAGGCAAATTGTCAGGTAAAGTGGTGACATTTAGGGGCTGTTAAATTTAAATTAATGGAAGCATGTATGTACCATAATTAGGAACAAGGAACCAAGTTATCAACAGGAGTAATTATGTAGCTGGGTAAGGTGGTTTCAGTAAAATAAATGCATTAAGTCACTAACACAACCTCAGCCTTCAGATGAAAGTGGCTCAATCACTGGTTTTGATACTGGCAAAGAGCATCCGGGCTGCCTACACAGCAAATGGTGCATAATAAGCATATGAGCAACCTATTTAGGAATACCAACTTAAATATGCTCTCAAACATGTGCATACTTGACTTACATAGGATGCAATAGGTGCAAGATAGAGCATGCTCCCCTTTTTAGGGTAGGCTTTTGGACTAGAGTCCCTGGTTCGATTCCCAGCAGTCCACTCACCAATGTTTAACCGGGTTTTGTTAATTTAGATCTGTATTCAAACTAGTAACATTAGAGTTCAATCTCCCATGGTTAGTTGTCTTGGGCAACAGAACTGTGATAATACCCCCATCACCTACAGAGGGGACGGTAAGATATTCCCAGTACAGGGAGCCATACCTATTACAGGCATATCAATTGGCAGTTTTGAAAGGTAGAGGGTCCCTGACTGTCCCAATTTCTTCAGGTGAATGGACTCCAGTGGAAATAGCTTCTCTAGACGCTTTAATTTCATAGGTTTTCCAGGAAGTTGTCCGAATAAACCCCTAATGATTATTGTTTGTTTGTTTTTGGATAACAATACAAAGCACTTTTTTTCAGGTGTAGACCAAGTCAATTTGTGATTGCCTTGATGGCAAAATATTTAAATGAGGTTAGCTCCTTGGATTTGTTTGTTGTCTTTGGTCTGCGGAATACAAATCTGAATGTAAGCCACCAATAGTAATGACACTAAAGTGAAATTTTGGGCAAACGGTTCATCACCATTGATGACAAAGAAGAATGGTGGATTTCATGATTTCCTTTTTGTGGAAAATGTATTCAACATCCCGCTACTTCCATAAGACAAATTTGAGGTCCATTCTTTATTCCCTCATTTCCTTTAGAAACAGATCATGCCACATCCATATATCAACATAAAAAGGGCCTGAGTAAAAAATTCCCATCCCCGGTGGGAGATATAATGATCACTCCCTATCGTGTCCACCAGTTTGGACGTAAATGAGTTGCACCCTCCCCTCGGTAGAACAAACAAACTATGTCTTTTGAAGGGGAGTTTTTTTTTTGCGGGGGAGGGGGGGGGCAAAAATTTACATTTGAGGCTAAATAGCTAAGAAAATCAGATTATTATTATAGCAAAAAAACTTTTTAATCATGAGAATATTCTCAGAGTTACCATTGTATTTATAAATTTCTGTTTTATAAAATATTAACCCTAAACCAGGACCGGGCGTTGTGACGGCCGCGGCCCAAATGCAACGAAAGGCAATTTATTTGATTTTTAACGGCCCAGATCAACGAGAGCAAAGTTTGAGTTTCATTGCATTCGGCTGTTTTTACCGGCCACAGAATAAGTAGCGTAAAGTCAATAACGGCCAGATGCAATGAAAAACATTGCGTCATTTCCCGAAGACGGCCCAAATGCAACGAACAACAATCGCTTCATTTTCCGGAAGACGGTACCAGATGCCAACGAAAAAACTCGGCCATTTACCGAAAGCGTCCCAGCTGCAACGAGAAACATCGCGTGCGAATGCAATAAAAACTGGGTAAATAAATAAATAAAACAATAATACATAATGGATGCGCTACTGCATCATGATCTGCTGAAATTGTAGCTTATAGTTCGCCCGTCGTGCGTGGCGCTATACGCTACATCATAGTGTGCTGGCGCTATATGCTACGTGTCAGGCATCCGGTGTTACGTCATGGACTACGTTTAGTATAATTTAAAAAATCAGCTTATCGAAAATGGGGCGCTCATCACACAGCGATCTTCCCATCGAAAATTGTATATGGGCATTTGATACACAGTGTACCCGCTGATGAAAAAGCATGGGGCCTTCTGCGGGCAAACCGTCCGAAAATGCAGGGACAAGCATCGCATCATTTCCAAAATCAAAACGGCCCAGATTGCAAACGAAAAACATCGCGTCAAATTTTCAAGGAAGACGGCCCAGATGCATACAAAAATACATCGCGTCATTTCCGGGAAGACGGCCAGGTGCACAGAAAACATCGCGTCATTTTACGGTAAGACGGCCCGATGCAATGAGGCGCAATGCGAAGTCATTGCGCGACAAAAAATATGGTTGACGGCCAGATGCAACGAAAAAAATTTACGACCGGTACCACGTTTTCGTGGCTCTCATTGGCCTCCTTGGCCTTGTTAGGGTTAAAGGGTCTAGATATTTAGCCCAAAATCACCTTTTGTCCTAAGTAACCAAAATACCCTCAATCACAAAAGGCCTACTGTGAAAACAAAACGACCAACAATAATGGTCATGGATTCATCACAATCTGACGATGCCTTTGTCTAGCTGGCCAGCTGCTGAGAGGTAGAAGAATTTGAGTACCTGGTATCGCTCATTAACAAACACGGGCGACAGTACAGTGGAAAATCAAGGAGAAGCTTTAGTCGCTAATATTGCAAGGAACACCACCCAAAAGCATGATAAAAGCGTAGAGGAGTTTCAACAGAGCTGTGGCTGCTAAGGGCACCTGTCTTCAGTGTTGCCACCTATGGAAGTGAATCTTGGGAACCAACTAAATGTGATAACAAATGCATCGATTCATTTGAAATGTAGTGTTATAGGAGGCTCTGAGGAACCTGGCAGGACAAAAAGAACAAGAAATGGGTGTTGTTGAGGACTGGCTGTTAAGAAAAACCTTATAAGAGAGGAGAGGAAACTGAAATATTTGGTCACATCGTGAGAAGAGGAGAAAAGCATGAGAAGCAAAACATAGGGGGCAGTTGAAAGGTAGAGTGGAAGAGGTCGACGGCAACAGCTTGGACAGATGGAATAAGTAGGGGATGAAAGGAGTATGGCAAACGCTACAAGTTGGCAAGGGTTCAAGGAAAATGGCAAGCTCTTGTGAAGGTCACAGCAGTGCCTTTGGGCACCATCTGAATGAGAGAGAGATCACATTTATTTCGAGCTCAAAATAAAATATTACATGAACCCTTATGCACGTATAAAATCTATCAAAGCACAACGGTACCCAAACCAAGATTAAATACTGATTACAGCCCAAAGGGTGTTTTTTGCCTAGAAATCATTCTACCAGCAAATATTTCAACCACAACCATTCATTGTCCTTAAATCTTAATAATTTATCCTTACAAATAAAAGGGGTTGTCTAGTTCTACGAGGGAGGAGTAACTCGAAAAACTAGAGCACTTTTAGCTTGGTCACACCGTTATTAAGGATGTGCAAAAGGCTGCTATTAGAACATCTATAGAGAAGATTAATAGTACAGAGGACAGAGAGGACAAAACAGTAAGCGGAAGCAGACAGACAATAATCAAAACATAATTTCATAGTGACATAACAATCAAGCCATCCTTACTGTCAGTGTGATGTTTTATGTACACAGGATATATCCTAATCAAATATGGATCATAACTGTCCAGTTTTGGATTAGGGCGATCGCTCAGTATGTAGAAGAAACAATGTTGCGGATGAATGTAAACCATCTACACAGCAGCTGGAGAAAATACAAAGTGCGGATTGTTGGGGTTGAATTTTGCATAGGCAGGGGAAGGGTAAAAATCCTGACAGTAGGCATACAAAGACAGTATGTGAATGGGAGAAGGGGTTATTTAGGGGGGAGGGAGAGAAAGGATAGATAATTCTCATAACTGGAGCAAAAAAAAAAAAAAAAAAAAATGTTTCCCTACAATGGCCCAAAATGAGATTCGGTTGTCTTGAATTTAAGCCTTTTAAAAGGTTCTTTTGCGGTTATGTAAAAAGAAGTTCGAAGTGAGTCAAGAATCAGGGACATTGGTACCTACCTGGAAAAAAAGGCGTTTGGAATCATACAACTATACTAGAAACAATCCCCATGTGCACAAATGAGATCGCAAAATCAAAAATGCCTGGGGGTAACAGTAATTCTCCCTTATTAATTAGAAAGCAGAGGACTTCCCATTACCCAAATCTTCCCGCTCCCTATCATTCAATCAAGTGGGGGATTGGTGAAGATGCTGCAACATATAATCAGATCAACAATTACCTTGTGGGAGAGGGGGTCAATTCTGCCCTAAAATCTGACAAAGTGTTCCAAAAACTTTTTTCCTGGATTGTAGGCTTTGGAACTGGATGGAATCTTGATCATAGCTTGTGCATCTAGGCCATATCAAAAAATATATCATCCCAGGGGTGGTTTCAGAATTGAATTGAGCTTATGCATGGAACCGGGCTTTGTCCTGTACTGTATTTATGTGGTGCATATTTTGGCCTGTTAAATGAAAGTGTGCCCTCGATCTGAGGTTTGGGTTTCAAATGGATCCTTTCATTGAAGCAGACACATGCATCATAAAGTTGGTGTTTACAAAAAGATGATGTATATTTTAACAAAATTAAAGGTAATCAGCCGATTACAATATAGTGTTTTATGTTTCATATCAATTATGAAAGGCCATTTGCCGGACACGGGGCAGGCGCCAGGGTAAAATCATAGGAGGGGCAAACTACCCACACTTCTGAGTTACTGGTTTAGGTACCTAGAGGGAAAAAAAACCAGAATTTTAACAATGTATGGCTTAAAATTCCTGTTTTTCTTGACTATTGAAAGGGGGAGGGGCAGTAAGCCAAGTAGTTTTGGAGGGCAGTAGTAGGTTTGGAGATGAGAGTGTGAAAATAAAGTTCTAATGATAGAAAATCTCAGGTTGATCTGGGGTGATTGGTATAGTCTGAGGCCGAGGATTCAGAGTAGTGGCCCTCTTAAGCATAAGGTTGTAAAATCCTAATTGATCAGCCCATACATATTTTTGGGATTTCCTTGATACAAGAGAGTACTGAATTAATCATAATTTTGGGAACGAGTTTATGAGGCTATAATTAGGAAGAGTTTCATGTAGGATCATTGGATCTATTGGTGCTTTTGTCTTCCTTTAGTCAGTGAGTCATGCAATATTCAGGTTTTAAACTTTAAAATCACAAGGCTTTGATTGACTGTGCTGGCATAATGGTGTATGTTTTTAGACTTAAAGATGGTACTTAGATGCGCATTTTTAAATAGCTCTCCTGAATCGTTGATGTGCCTGACTCTGGAGGCTAATGCACTGCATGATCGGACAGAAAAATAACATGAAATAGATATATTTAGCACCAATCTCAGCCAGATCTGTGGTGGTCACCATGATCGACATCATCCAAGAAAAACGAGTTAGGCTATGAAAAGGTGATAGAGTCTCTAGTGACTAATATACATACAGTCTGCAGCTGCTCAATTTTATTCAGTGTTCACTGAAAAAACTGACCACTATAATTTCCATTTGATTTTAGTTAATTCAGACCTTCAAAATTGTTGGAATATGTGATATTAAAACTAATAGTACTATGCGTTTCCGCAACACAATTTTGGATTCACAGGCATGGTGAGAGACTGTTTACATCTCTAATCCAACCACAATGGAGATATTAAGGTGGTGACAACTTGGTGGATATGCTCCATGTGAGGGAGAAAGAAGAAAAGAAAAAATATGAAAGTTATAAAATGAATCCACCAAATGCTTAAGTGTGAACAAGGATAGGAATGGAAATAAGGCTTAAAATTCGCTGACTTTAGTTAATCCGAGCTAAGCTATCCATTATCATTTCATCTTTAACCACCACTGTCTCGCAACAATTATTTACTAAGTCGTAATTCATCTTGCAATCTGGCATATTGGATTCAATATTAGCAGGAGGGAGTTATGGTTAATTTATTAGACAGAAGATCCACTCCAGCGCACTCATTTATAAAGCATGAAGATAGGTTCACGATATTTAGGGGAGGAATTGATCTATCCTTAAAACTACATGACTTGTTCCAAAAACTTATGTAATTATGCGCACAATTACCTAAACGTAAAAGAACAGTGTAAAAGAAAGATTTGCATTTTAATTGTCTACTGGTTTGGTTGAAGGTGAAACAGGACTCAAAGATGAGTAGGAAAGGGTAAACATTAGGAATATGAATGATTACCAGCTGATAAAGTTGCAGCTTGTTACAACATTTTTGGTTTGTATTAGAATTGTCAATCAAAATGAGGTGTTGGAAGGAAAATGTAGGCAGACGTTAGTTAAAGGCTGGTTAGAAATGTCATCAAAATAGTATAGACTTTTTTGTGAATTCATTAAAAATGTCAACTAGAATAAAAGATAATAACCTAAAATGTTCAATTTCAAAAGTTTGAGGTGAATCGGATTTTCGTTTTGATGCAGTGTACATTTATTTATAACTTGACATAGGCACTGGGTATATAAAAAATTCTGATCCGAATTTTGAACAAAGTTGTGATTTTCTTATATGAAGGACTATCAATTGAGCTTTTTTACTTACAAAGTGCTTAGTATGAACAAAGCATTATGTATATATGCAGAAAACATTGAACATTTGTTTGGAAAATTGAGGGTTGCTCTCTCAAGATATCTCTGAGCACCTTCAAGGGAATAATGCAGAGTTACTGATTTAGGATTTCCGTAAAGATCAGGTGGTCCAAGACTAAAAATGATCCATAAACTGGGGAAGTATTCCCACAAAGACTTCTGCTGTGGAAAGGAGTCTGTTACCGTTTGTAATCCCAGTTAAAATTGTGTGTGTGTTGGGAGTAATTTAGTAATTGATATTTTAGTGCTAATCATAGCACATTCCAAACTTAGTAGTAAAGGGTATAGGATGAAGAGTTTACAAAAGAAGGTTTTTTAGCTACTTGCATAATTAATTTTGCAAAAAATATATATTAAACAAAATATAGAGGCCACTATTTACAATATCCTATTATTAAAGACACTAGAAACTCTCAAAATCAAAGCTCTTGCAAAATTTGGCCTGGACCTATTTTGGGTACCGGTAATATCAGGTATAGGCCTATAGGTGGAGGGGGTCTTATACCGTGTGATGATAAGGATGGCCTTAACTGGGTGTGTGTGTTGTGACCAGTCTTTGTAACATTAGACAACATATGTGTACAAATATCCATGTAACCAGTAGGCCCATCACTATTTTAATGTTTAAAGCCAATATAGGCAAAAGTTTGAGGCAGCTCACAGTTGTTTGATGACAAGTCCATTTTGATGACAAAAACCGAATCAAACAAATAAAAATATCAACGGCGACACACTTGTGAAACAATAATTTTGATTATTTGCACCACTGACTTCATCTTGTGTAAAATTTTAACAAAAAATATGATTTTTCTTTAAAAAAACAATCAGTTTAGCATGTTTCTCTATGGAGAATGGAAATATAGAGGGCACCAATAAATACAAATCATGACCTTGGTAAGCCTATCAGTTCTGTAAAAATTGGTGCCACTGCTTTTAATTCTCTTAAAAATAAAAGAGCCGATTTGCATGGGGTCAAAACAGCTTGAGCTCATCGTACAAAAGGTTGACTTTTAAAGTTAAGACTAATAAAAAAGATAAAACCGTTATAAAAAAAATTACCAATATCTGAGTACTTATAGGACTAATCCTATGCTGTGTCATGCATAAGTCTCCTGGCTGTCTTTTAAAACCTGTCCCACCTCAAGGGTGAAGAGACCATATAGGGAAGGAAGATACCATATGCTAGAGGTACTGGGCATCTTTGCACTAGCTAATTCCTTGTAAACCCCAACTCCCTATCCATTTCTAGCCTATGTATCAGGGGAGATGGTGAAGGAGTTATAATCTGTCCAGCTCAAAGTACGAAATAGTAGCGGACACAGGATATACATGTACCGACTTTCAGAGCACGCGTAGCAAAGCACAAGGGCACTGCAACCGAAAGGCAGTACTGGGTATATGCACGTGTCACTTCAGAAGTTCAGGACAAGACAAAGTATAGAGGGAGAAGGGAAGGAGAAAAGGGGGGAATTGGTTGATTTCAAAACAGGGGCCCTTAAGGCCTCCAACCCATCGCGGGGCGATAACGGCGAGGCCGGTACTATGCATACAAATGTGTTTCTTGCAAGGTGGTTTTGTCTTAATTTGGATGATGCAATCACTACATCCGGGACCATTATTGACATGCTGTGGGTTTGTAGGACTCGGGGTGTTGGAGTTATTCCAATGGGAAAGTATAGTACATTGGCTTACAGCTGGCTGCAGCTGGCTGCAACTTGCTGTGGTAACCGTTTACAGAATATTGACCTCACCACCTACCGTGGACGTTTCAGGTTCACACGTTCCAACAACATAAAGAAAAACGCAATCCTTGTTTTTTGAACTTGCCTCTACAAAATCGTCCTAGGAACCAATGCTTGGGATTTCTGTCGTGCACGACAGAAATGACTAAATCCTCATCTTATTACATTAAGACTTGTATTCATTCAGCTATTTACTTCAGGTGTGCATCTAATCATTGATCAGGCATTCAAATATGCAAAAACCCGAGTTCGAAAAAATTGGGGGCGCTCCTCTCTGGAAATGTCCCTCATGTCGCTTTAATTAAGGCAAACTTCGTTAATTAAGACCAGGCTTATAAAAAAAATTCCATATTATCTAAAATTTGCATCCAATATTGCAGATCCCCAATACTACAACACTTCTCAGGTGCTTGGTCACAAGACCTTATTTTGTTCCAATATGGTAACAACTGATTTCATAATAATACACCTGAAAGCGAACGTAAAAAAGCCTGACGAGCCATTCGTAATCATGCTAATGCAAACCAGCTGGGCTATCAAATTTCTAGCAAAATCAACATTTTAGATGTGTTTGGATGAGCAACATCGCAAAACAATACAGGCCCATATGCAATTGTATATCTTATTATGAGTGGGTGTCTGGTTGTGAAAGCAAAATTGCCAGGAGCTGAACAAAAGAGGCAACAACTGGCACAGATTCATCGGTAATTTGCAAACTGGGACAAGGCCATAGGCTGTTTTCATTATGCAAATTTTCTTCGCAGCGCACTGCAGATAAAATTTGACCAAATCAAATTTTTGTCTGGTGCGTGCATTTGGCCACCTGACTAAAATGGTGGAAAAAAAATAACAACAGCACGAACCTGGACATTTTTTCTGTGGATAATGGTAGCATCGCATCGATTGATTCGGTGGCATTTCAACCAACTGCTTGAATCTAGAGCAATCATAGGTTTCTTCCTCCCGCCAAGACTAACACACATTTTTATATGTTATGGCGAATAGTTGTGGCAAGTGTGCATAATAACAGAGGGCCTAAATTGGAGGTGGAGGCCATAGCACACTAAAATCATTTTATTATTTAAAATAATTTTTGGATTGTGATTTGTTCATTTTTGTGGGCCTCCCACAGCATTGGGTGGCTTATGTTTATTTGTGACGGATGTTGTCTGTTTGTGTGTGTGTGTTTGAGGGGTAAAATCTTGCAGATCGAATGACAAAACATTATACATGATCAACCTTCCTTTGATAATGTACAATTTTTTGCTGGTTTTCCTGGACATTTTTGAATTTGTCAAGATCCTTGGAAGAGATGCTAATGTAAGACACTATTGGCAGAATTCCAGTCTTCAGTGATAATTGTTAACCCCTTGTCTACCTGAGCCATGTTTTGTAACAAACTCCCGAAGGGGGGGTGGGTTACCACCCCCCTGTGATGTTCGTTACTGAGCAGCCGATCCTGTAATTGGTACCAAGGATAGTCTTAGAGTTTTCTTTCTTCTTTCCATTGGTACCAAAATACGTACCACATCCCCATTATGATGACGTCACTATGACGTCATATGTTCAGGAAATCCCAAATACTGCAATAGGGTGGAAAATGTATAGTTGCATTTTATTGATAAACCCCACATTATTGCACTAAAATGCCTCTCATTATATATACACTAATCATGTCCAATCAAAAGGAGCCAAAAACCAAATGAAAATGCTATAATGCTAGGCATGTTTGAACTCATTTGCGTATCAATGGAAAGAGCAGAGGCCATGCTATATATTGGTACCAACATTAAGTGTCTGTGATATTCCTGTGTTGTGCTAGGCATGTTGGTACTTCTCTCCTGAAAAGGGGGGGGGTGGGTGGTTGCCATCCCCCATCCATCACTTGGGATCACCCTGTATTTAGATGTACCCCCGGTGGATGTTTATTTTTGGAGGAAAAGGAGCGGAAAATGGTCAATTGACAATTAAATTAAAAAATTTGGACACCAAACGGGGTTTTACTTTAGAAAGCGGGAAAAAAACCTGAAGGAGGGTGGAACCACCCCTTCGGTAGGACGAGGTTAAAACAATTACCCGAATGGATTGTAGCAAAGTAGGAACACAATGAGACATTAAATCGGAACAAGCACCTTTAAACAAATGGGCGGTGTATTGAATCTGGATTATCGTGGCCTGTTCCAAATTTGGGCCTCCAAAGTTTGCTCTTAATGCCCTGCGGTCTAGAGCAACAAGAGTAAATGCACTGCTGCATAATGAGGGTAAATATACATGGGTAAACTTTAGGGAAGGGGTGGAGAATTTGAGGAGGAATCCAAAAGATTTTTGTGAGTGAGAGGGGGAACATGAAAATAAATTCTCATCAGCGAGCTTGGGAACCTGCCTTTTGTAAATAGAATCAAGGGGTATGCAAAATGTTTGAAAGAGTGAAAGAGGAAATGAAAAAGGGTTTTTTTTTTTTTTCAAAAAAAGTTGAATCTCTTTCTTCCTAGGGTAAATAATGACCACTCCATTTTTTGAAATTGAAGACCTTAGTATTGTTACATGGTATACCGTTTCATAAGCCAGTATTTAAATTTAAAGGTGCTTGTTCGATTTTGTCTATTTGTGTGTCTCTACTTGATATGAGAGCCTGGCACTTGCACTCGCCCCATCAGTACTGTGGGAAACAACTTGCGTTTTTTACGGCAATAATGCATACTGCCAGCCTGTTCAATACGTGCTAATATTGATGTAACCATTAATTTTGATTGTTGTCTATTGCGGCGGGGAAAATACTTACCTAATGATGCAATATAACTTAGTGTCACTCTCCGGAAGATGCCGAATATCTCCGTAAGTAATTTATATATAAATTTACACCACCGTAAGTATGACATATAACCGCCCACCCCACCATCAGTACCACACATTGCCCAACATTACCCTACCCTCCTCTTTCTCTCGGCGCAAACAGATAGGTCCATTGCTTAAATTTATCCTTCTATTTGACGGGTTTTCTATGCCGTATGCTATACCTGTTAGTTTAGCATTGTATCTCCAATTTAAATTCTTTCCTACTCAGCGTGTGGATGTCCTTTGTACCATTTATTTTATTAATTTCTAGGCTTCAAGCCGCCCCAAATCAGTAATAGTTTATATCTTGGTATCGTCGCCTATTGGCGGCCATGTTTTGTTTAGCTGTACTATTAGTCCAACGTATCCTACGTACTTACAAAGCTTTTCCTTTCTTTTCTTGATTTCTATTACAAAAGTTTATCATACACGACCATACAGCGGAGCTTATTTAGTCCCCCATGTCCTTTTATTAATTGCTATTTAGGACCGATCCCATTTCCTTTGTGGGGGGGGTGCTCCCGTATCGGTTGATTTAGTTAACGGGGCAATGGCCTGTCAGCTTTTCCTGGCTTTAATTATTATTCAAAATCGCCCCCGCGTAAATCATCCAAGGTCGCCGCGAGGGGTAAATCTAGGAAAGATCAGACGGTGACCTCGGGTCGGGTCAAGCATGTTGTTGTGTTTCAGTGTTATTAAAGACCGGCCGCCTTTGCGCCTGATTATGGTGAGCTCTAAACCTACATAAGACCGAGGCAAGAGACCCTAGTATTAGTATAAGTTCGGCAAGATCCGCTAGAGCATGCACGATTATCATGATAAAAGGCGGGATCTGCCAACCCAAAGAGTGCCGAAATCTTCCGAATCGGACACGGATTTGTCTTGCTAAAATCGAAATACAAAGAAAGTGCCTTGTGCCGACGGCCGTTCCACGATGGTTCGACCCGAAGGACTGTTAGTAAAACTATTGACAGGAACTGAGACCAATAACAATGGCCTTGTGTCGGATTGGTCTGGCATCTGACATACCGAAACCAGATAAGGATATAGAGACCGAAACAAGCATTGGAACTCTAACGAAGGTCTCGTACCAGAATCAGTCTATTACAAATCCTACATTACCGACACAAACCCTCTCTAACGAGTTTTTCTTGAACAAATCCGATAATTCAAACCCGCTCTCTAAACCGAGTTATTTCTCGTCAAAATCCGATAATACAACAGCACACAGCCTCTCTTACGAGTCTATTTCTCGAACAAAATCCCATATTTACCGAGCACAAACCTCTCTAACGGGTTTAGTTTCTCGGACAAACACGATTATTAACCGAACACAACTTCTCTAACGAGCCTTTTTCTCGAACAATTCCCATATTACCACACAAACTTCTCTAACGAGTCTTTTTTTCTTCTCGATTAAGACTTCGGTCCGGCTGGATGCCGAGGCGTATCGGTTCTCGGGCAGTCCTCTGAGCTTATACCATCTCAGCACAGTTCAGAATCTTTTCATTCACCAATGTATTTAGAAATACACCTGTTTGTTGGATATGATATATGGTACACCAAAGCACACAAGGTCATTCATTTCAATGTTATTTACAGAACCCTCGCTGAACTGTGTCTTGTGTGCGTGAGCATTTGTACTCATCGTGAGTTATCCAGGTCCGTTCCATTGCCCCCCGCGACCAATCCATACCGTTCGGTGTACCTCCTTTTATTACATACACGATCACCTAGTAACTACTCGTACAATAGCGCGACCTTCGCTTATTCTAATACGTTTCTTCCGTTCCGGCGACCCCCTTTGCTTTCCAAAACCCTATTGTTATTCAACCGAGCACTTTTCTCCTACTCAATGGAATCCCTTTCCATTTCTTGCCTGGGTATAGTTTTCTTTCACAATAGCCCCTCATTCCTTTCAGCTTGTCTGTAATCAAAGTAGCTCACAGCCGGTGACGTCGCAGCCTTTTTGCTTTTCGTCTTAGTTCGGGTTCCTTATCAGCTTCTCATCCTTTGTCTGTGCCCCCTTCCTTTCTTCAAATTCGTTCGTGATTTTTCGGATTCCTTCGGGGTAATGCTGTTGATCCCAGCTTGCAAATCCGCATCTCGCCTACGGTCTTGAGTAATGTTCGCGATTATTAGGAGGAAAAGCTCTCTCTTCTCTATGGCAATCTGGCGCTGAGTCATTCCTCTAATATGCCCATTCTGTGTCGAATGCAAGTACAATGTTCGGTGCTGTTTGGCATAAGTTGTAGGAACGGGCTAGAAAGTCTAAGTTTACCAGTTTACCTTTGGTTCATCACATTTTCTAATTTATTATATCCTTTAAATTATAACTGATTTCTATTGTGAAATCATTTTTATTTACTGCAATGTTTCAATATCTGTCTTGCATTTCATTGTTTGATGTGATGATGTGAGAAGAAAGATTTGAAGGAATTGTAACATAAGGTCCCCCCTCCGTTGCGCGTTCATCAGTTTTACAACACGATCTTCCTTCGAGTTCAGAAGGGGATTTAAATCAACTTTCAGGCCTCTTCCTTAGACTCGGAATGTTTCGGAATTTTTCAAATCAGATTAAACCAGAAACAGATGGAATTTTTGGCCTCACTTGGAGAGTGAGGTGTTCCAACTAGACGTTTTTGCTTAGGGTCAAACTGTCCTGATACCATATCCTTTCAGCTGCTCGTCCTGAGTGCTCTTTATAATTTCCAATTTCACTCTCTCCCTCTCCCCTTCAGTCCCACTCTCCTCCGAGGACTTGGATAGCATCGCTCCGGATAGCAATTCAGCCACAGCGTGGTTAGCGTCTGATTAGCAGGCTTACAATTGAAGCAGTCTAATGGCGCTGTCCAAGATACGGGCCTCAAGAGGGTAAATTTGTAGACGATCTTCCATGCTCACTATTCCAATTGGAATTATTGTGAGTTCCGTTTTACTTAGGAATTTTCCTCGTCTCTAAGAAGCGTGGCTAAGAAAGTTCTGAATAAGTAGACTGTCGGCAAAAAAAAAAAAAAAATCTCAAGCCATCTTCCCTTCCTTTGTAGTACTGGGGGGGGGGGTAGTAAAGCCCGAAGCCGCCGTGCTAGTCCCTCGGCCCTCCATAGTTCGGCCAGGGTCGTCAGTACCACTTCGGGTGTCGGTTCAGTTTCGGCTACAAACTATGCACTTTTTGTCGCTGTTAGGCCTACGAAAAGAGTGGTGTACCCGTTCGGAAAAAAAATAAAGAGTCGGGTTTTTCGGCCATCTTCTTAGATAATCTATCTAAATCTCTCTATGCATTTATAGAACCCAAACGATTTCGCATGGAACCTTAGCCACGGTCTCAATCGCCATCAAACACTGTTTGGGAACAATGGGGTGAACAATGGGCAATCGATTCAGTACTCTTCACGCAGCAATACATTAGTTTCAATCATCCAAGCTTATTCCGTTATCGTCTTTGGACCCCGGATATGGCCCCCACCGGACATAGGTTGCTTCACACGGAACTCGCTCTCGGAAGTTTCGAATCAATTACTTTCGAATCCGGGTACTGGAGTTGCAGCTCGATACTCGAAATTTCCGGAAATCACTAAACAGCACGTGGAAATCTTACTGACGTGTTCCCTATGTTGTCTATTAAGACACATTGCCAGATTCATGTGATACTTATACATGAATCACCCTATTTATATTCTCCTTGCCATCCATCCTAAATTTCCTCATCAAAGTCGTAATTATGGATTGTCTCACCATTAAGCCTCCGGTATTTTAATTGTTTTTTAGGATGAAACAAAATAGGCCTTTAACACTCACGCCGCCACGAGCGTTGGAAACATGCGTGGCTTACGTGTACGCTACAGTGAAGGCACAATACACGTCTTCTTCAGATTGAACTTCAACAAAATAAAAAAAAGCTTGATGACAACTCACTTGATCAGGCAATTAAATCGTACATCTTCCTGCTTGAAATTATGTTTATTTATCGGTCACCAATCTAAATATTCATTGGATAATTCTTAGCAGCAGACCTTGAATTCTTTACGTTTTACTTTTGCACATAATAATGATGAGAATGATATGATATCGCAGACATTTCGGAATCCAGCTCCACCAACTTTGAACCAATTGCAATTTATACTAGTGTAAGCGGTAACATGCAGCTGTGAAAATGTCGGCTTTGACACAACGCTAACGAAATACGGTTTCGTTTTGGAAAATAATATGAAATCGTGTACTGATAGACGGAGAACACTTGGCGACAAAATCTAACTAAAGAGTTTTGCATTTTGGTAAGTGAAAGGAAAGAAAATTGTTAGGTAAGTCGGCGTAAAATAAACACAGCGCCATTTCAGTGGTTTTAGAAATTTTGCCCATAGGGTTTGTACAGGTGGCCAGAAGACTAAGTTCCGGTTACTACCGCCATTTTCTTTCTGGGCATTCTGCTCACGGAAATGTTTTTCAGTCTGGGATAATTACATTTGACGATTGGTTAAACTGTATTTTATGGAAATTTATCGGCGATGATTTTTTAATTGATTTTGCTAACGGCGATACGGCGGTAGATTTGAATGGAAAGCCACATCTTTTAGTACATTCCCCCGAGGTTGTTCCTCTACAAATTTAGTTTCTTACACATTGTTCAACACAAATTAAATTCTTATTGGTTTGCAGTGCAAATATATACATTTTTGATTTCATTGGAAGGGTTTCCGCAATTTTTTGTGTCAAGTGAATTTCTGCAATTAATTTGCAACTGTTTGAACCAGTTGATCATAAGTATTCCAATGAGTTCATACTGGTATGTCAAACATGTGCCGCTTCCTTTCCCACGTTATTTTTTAGAACCATAACCAAATTTCGAGTCACGGGTACCCGCACGAAAAATAGTTCCGGGTACACGGGGCGTCGACTACCCCGAAATTTGCCCCCCCTACATCGGGCCTACATCCATAGACCTCAAGGACACTTACATGTTCCATTCTTTCAATTCCCACCACAAATGGTTGAGTTCCGTAAACACATCAACAGCGTATGCTTTCCGTTGCCTGCCATTCCGGCTGTCAACAGCTCCCAGAGTTTTCACCAGAATTGTAACGCGTTCCGCAAACGGATCGCATTCACATTACTATACTTCGACTTTGCCTAATCACCCAGCTCGGAAAATCCACTTTAGCAATCGCCCATACGAATTTTTTATTGGAAACAGTATCTCCGCTAGGTTTCATAGTAACAAAGACAAAGTCTCTAGCTAATAATAACTCTCCGCCTTATGATAGAAGGTATTAATAATTCTAGGCTCTGTGAGGAATTTGGCCTCCCTGGACTTGCCCATCTTGCTATAGTCTTTGAACAAGCACCCCTTTTACACCTGCAGTCAGCTTCCGTGCCGCTACCCTTAAGACTATTTCTCTTAGCGATCGCTTTCACAGGTCGTAGCTTGTTTCTGAGTTACATGCCTTAGGAATAGTAATTTTCAGTTTTTTCAGTCACGCGTAGGCGTTACTTTGTATTTTCTTCGCCGCAAAGTTTTGGCCAAAATGTGAGGATTTCCTTTAAGCATCTCCATTGTTTCTTTCTTCCATCTTTATCAGACGCTATCAGGTCCTAAGATTAAGTTGTCCGGGAGGGCGCTCAGGTGGTACGTTATTAAAACACTACTGCTCGCGGCAAATTCCTGAGCAACCTTTTTTCACCTCATCTAAGCCATACCATCCAACAGAATAAATCAACTATCTCAGGCTGAAGTAAGAAATGATTAGGAGTAGCTAAACCGTTGTTGATCAGGTGGCCTTCAGCTCACTTCAACCGCAAGGTTGCCACTTCATGGGGCTTCTATAACAGCTCCTATCCAGGCTTGTCAAATCTGTTTAGTAACCTGAAAATCCGCCACATGTTCATCAAGACATACTTTGCAGGACATTGTTCTGACTCGCCTCTAATCGAGATTTGCTACTGCCGTTCTGTACTCCTGACTTGTTAGGGCCATGTGTAGATAAATGTGTAGTTTGTGTATTTTTTGGACATAAGCTATTAGGATTTGATATGTGTTTATCAGTCCTAATTGGACTATTTTTGACTGTCCGCTATGTCCCGGGGCGTCGGACATACCCTTCGTAACCATGTTTGCTCACCTCCTCCTCGGGGTCGTCTACTCCGCGTGCACTAATTATATTTTGCATATTAGGTAAGTATTTCCCCTCCGCAATAGACATTAAATACCTATTGCAAATATGTCTTGAAGGAGGGGGGAAAATACTACGTAATGTGCTCCACCCTCCCTCCCCCCTGAAGCAAACGATGTTCTCCTCAGTTTGCGTTCGGATAAAGAGGATGATTTAAGGGTAGTGTTGGGCATGTGTGGTACTGATGGTGGGGATGGGCGTTATGTCCATACTTACGGTGGTAAATTTATATAAAATTACTTTCGGAGATATTCGGCATCTTCCGGAGAAAAGTGCACTAAGTATATTTGCACATTAGGGTAAAGTATTTTCCCCCCTTTCCTTCCTTCCTTTCCGCCCCCCTCCTTCTCGACATATTTGCAATAGGCTTTAATTTTTTTTACTTGGGAATGAAATGGATTTAAAGAATGGCTGAAATTTCCGAGACACATGCAAAAATTGGCCTTGTATATATCGTTATCAAAATCGTACTACTTCTGGGTAAAATCGGGGGGGGTCCCAAAGACGATCGGAACACGCACCTTAATCTAATATTGGACAATTTTGGTCAAAAGATTGTTTTCTTTACTCATTTTCAAAACTTTTTGTGTGTATGTTTATGCTACGGGATACATATGTTTGCTATTACCGGCAATGAAATATAGGGTGGTAATATTGCATCATGCAATATCGGTTGATTGACAGATGATGTTTGCACAGAGATAAAACTACTAATTCACAGTAGACCCTTTGTGCCTTTGGTGCTTGCTATGGCACTCACTATCTAAGATCACAGAGGCTTAAATGACAAAAAAATTGATGTCAATATCGCCTTTTCTGTAGAGACCACCATGCATTCCTGTCATCAACAGTGGTGGAAAAATGGCACACTTAATGGGCATGAGCTATATTTTTCGGCCACCTGGAAAGTATGGCTTCTGCACCCGTTTTCACAAATTGTGAATGACATCATTGTAACTCCTAAAAGTGGGTGACCTAATCACGGTCCAAGTTTTCGTATGATGCTTTCTCTCTCTCACATGGAAACATATATCCAAAAAACATCTGATTACAAATTTTGATTTAAATTGCGGTCCGGCCGTTTGATTAGTGGTAAGCAAACATCTGTAAAAATTGGCCCATAGGACCGTATGTGTTAATTTATGTTGACCATATTTAGAGAAATTGTTCTTCACAACATCAAAAGGAAATATTTCCTAGGCCTTAAATTTCACTGGGGTAATGAGAAGAATATGATTTTTTTTTTTTTTTTTTTTTTTTTTTTTTTTTTTTTTTTTTTTTTTTTTTTTTTTTTTTTTTTTTTTTTTTTTTTTTTTTTTTTTTTTTTTTTTTTTTTTTTTTTTTTTTTTTTTTTTTTTTTTTTTTTTTTTTTTTTTTTTTTTTTTTTTTTTTTTTTTTTTTTTTTTTGATCTGCTCTAGAATTTGCATGAAAATTTGAATGTCTCTTTGTATTGACAAGATAATGGAGCCATCTTTCAGATCCATTCTTGAAAAAGGGGCAAATATACAGAAATACCTCAATTCCATGCATGACCAAAAGCATGTAAACCATTTTAGCCAGATGCACAAAAGTCTGTAGCATTTGGCTAGCAAACTTGCAAAAAAATATCCCGCCGGGCCTAGCTTGCCAATCACAAACACATCATCCGGACAACTTGGCTTCGCATTTATGTCTGTGTCTGTAGGCAACTTTTTTGCCATTAGTTTTCAAGGATTTCATAAAAGCTGATAAAGGGTAAAGTGTACACTGTTAGTACGCTGATGTCGTCTTCCCCCACACACGCCCCTTCTCAGTTTGAAAAAATATGCATTACATGACACTTTGGCAGCTCATGGCTATGGTTATTATAGCAAAACATTGTTCTTTTAGTGTACAAAATAATATGTTTTGTATCGATTGAAAACTCCCTTTCCACCTTGGGTGTTTACAAATGCTCTTCCTGGCAACATCAGACAGTGTCTATTATATTACAGTTTTATGGAGCTCTTACCTGTGGGTATAAGAAAAAGTTTTTGCTACATTTTTAAAATCCCACTTCTTTCATTGATTCAAAGCCTTTCCTGAGACTTCTGAACTGGTAATAAAAAAATCCTCGGTAGAATCGGAGAGTTTCTGAACTTCGACATTCGTACCATCTCGGCTGAATTATTGTTGCTCATTTTTCAATGGAGTTTCTGGGACGAAGCCAAAACAGATGGCCATCTGAGCTTCATGAAGCCTAAGTTCAACCCTACTTCAACTCTACTTGCTCAGTTGAAATGCATTCAGATTTGCACAAATAACTGGAATTATGCATTTCATGATTTATTGATTGTTTAATGAATTGATTGATTGGTCAATTGATAGATTGGTCAATTGATAGATTGGTTAATTGATAGATGGGTTGATTGATAGATTTGTTAATATATTGGTTGATTGATTGGATATTCCAGACTATAATACTGGGTAGCTCTAAGTGACAAATACTGCTTTCCAAGGAGGTCCTGTATGATAACAAAAGTACAGTGATTTTATTAAAAAAATAGATATTAGGTATGTATAAAATATTAAAATGCATGCTGAAACATGTTAAAATGGAACAAAAAATATGAAACCACAAGTCCTCTTTTGAAGTGCTGAATATCAAATTATAATTTTTTTTACAAATATCAGTTTTATTTCAAGTTTGTTCCAAGAGTAAAAGTGGTATGAATACAAAAAAATGTGTTGACCATAATCAGAATTAAATTTAGAATAGAACTTTAAAAGTATTTAGAAATCTGGTGTGTAGTGGAATTATGATATGACATGCGAGACGTTTTGATTCTGCATTCCAAAATCAGATTTTTATGTGAAAATGTAGTTCAGGACTCACTTTGTTTGTTACACTTTGTTTGGTTCACTTTGTTTAGCAGTACTTTGTATAGTATGTAAACAGATTGAAACAGCTTTGCACAGAACTTTTGACGTGCAGCTGAAAATTCCCGACATAAATGTAACACTATAGCATCCACTGTCTTATGGCTTTTGCAAAAGAGTTGGCAGTTGACTTCAAGTGAAGTGTTGATGTAACCCAGGGACATAACATTTACTACATACTGACAAGAGAGAAACAGATTTGGTAGGCCTGTGAATCATGAAAATATTTTTAAAACTGATTGTTTTGTGCAAGCACTACAAAAACTTTCTCTATACAGTGACATCCCAAAAGGAAACTTGAATTTGAATCTAAAGTAGACTTAAGTGTCTGACTCAAGGACATCTTGAGCAGCTTTTGTTGCCTCAGTGGTGTCTTCGGCTTGCTTTAGTCAAAGTAACATTGTATTTGCTAGCAAGAAACTATATGAGCAGCCTCTATGCTTGGATGGAGACCTAAGGTTGGGAAATGTACTGGAACCACGATGCCAGTCAACTAGAACATTCAGACGGGTGTTTTCGTACTTTCTGTGCACTGTACAAATGGTGTGGAATAGAAATGATGTTAAAGTTTGTATCGTTTAATCTGTTATTTTCATTTGCCCTTTTACGGTGAAGATAACTGAATTTGTTCCCAAAGTGGTATTAAACATAACATTGAGAGCTGATAGGCAGGTGGAGTACCAAGGGAAAGTTTCTGACAATGGTACACGTACAAAATTGGGCAATAATTGGGCCCCCAAGGCACCTGCATACTTAACAATCAAACTCTTGTCTGATGAACCTTTAAAAAGTGGAAAGATTAAAATTTGGGGATGTTAACTCATCAGAGATATCTCTCTAAATCTGACTAGGTCTGTAGGTTAGGCAAGGAGTATTGCTATATTAGCCGCTGTTTTGTGATTAAAAATCGTTTTATTTCTCATGTTATTACTTGAGAAAAGATTTCTCATAGTGAACGTACTTTATTATGGAATTCCCCTAGTGCCTATTGAGATCATGCAGGTGATATTTACTAATCTGATTGTGCAAGAAATGGACAGAATTCCCCCCCCAAAATGCAAATTAGGAAATGAGATCCAACTTGTTTCTGCTTCGAGATCAAAACAGATTGCAAAATTAGGATGTTTCCCATGCTGTCATTAATTCATGAAATGCAATATAGAATGATGTCATTTATGTGGACTCCAGAATAGTCAGTGGTACTGGTAAGGCTATGTTTATGCAGTGATAGTGGTAATAATATTTTCAGGTATGTGAAATATTGTTAATATAAGGATAGATTCACTAGAGAGAGACTCTTTGCCAGCCAATAGCATGTAAGCTAGAAGTTACAGCTAGTTATGATATGCAGTAATGTAAAAAATATTGGTGAGTACATAGTGCCAAGATTTAATATATTTTGGATACCACCATCTGTCTGCTGTCATCTGGGCGGCAAATTACTTCAGTCGTGAGAGATATGGGCCACGTTTTGCCTGACTGTCAATTGGGTATATACAACAATTTTTTTGCTAGACGTGATAGATAAGGTGTGTTCATTAATCCACGATGGTGTGGTCACGATTATCTTATTCGACCCTAATATTATCAACCTATGGATTTAATACATGTACTTATAGACCATGAACAAGTGCATGGCACTGGTAACATTGATCCTACTTCAAATTCAAAATGCGAAGCCAATCTAATAATTTTAAAATATGCCCTATAACAGCAAATCCTTGATAAAAAAAAATAAACATGAAGTACTTAGATTAATGTTTGTTGAACCATAAATATATTTCTGATACTTTTAAAGTTGTAAACATGAGGTCAATCATATGGCAGTGCAGAGGCCAAAACATGATTATCTTCAAAAATTACTCGGGTCATCCCACTTAAGTTCATACCGATTGTAAGAGGTATATTTGATTGGTTACTCAAGAGGTTATATCATGAATGTTAAATCATATAATGAGCCAATCAGAGAATCTGTAAGAAAAGTGGTAGTGCTTAGTGGGTAAAGTACAGGGATGTAGCTACAGTGGGCGGTGGTGGGCGGCAGAGCCCACCACTCAGCTTCAGAGCCCACCACTAAACACCAATTTTAACTCTAGAGCCCACTACTCAAAGAGCAAAAATGAGCAATTTTAATCATTTTATGCAAATTTTGACAATTTTAGGCATAACATTATAAAATATTTCAAATTTCAAATAACACCCACCACTAAAATGTGCTAGCTACAACCTTGGTAAAGTAACAAGTAAGTGATTATAATAAAGCGGTTGAAATGAATTATCATTATTACAATTTGTTCAAAAGTAACTTCTGTGACCCTGCCTTCCACTTGATCACTCTAGAGATGAACACCCCTTACTTACTACTCTTTCTCTCATAGAGGTCCAATGGAGTAAGGTTTAAATGATTTCTGTCAATGACGGGATGATGAGGCGGTGCACCATCTTGAAAATACCACGTTGTAATCCAAACCTTCTCCTTAACTGGAAATCAACATCTTGGTTCAGAATGGAACAATAGAACAAAATGAAATCTGAACACCTGTTCATACCTTTAAGATGCTATGGACAGAGTATAAAAATGGTCTCTGTGTTCAACAGCCCATATAACTTTTTAGGTACACAAGGGAATTGGATCATTCTCTTTTTAAATGAAGCTTATTAATGACACCTTTACATCATTGATTAATTAAGATGCTGCACTCTAAACTTTTTACAATATGGGGGCATCTTTGGGATTTCCTTTTTTTCTGACTCACCCTGTATTGTGATACCGTGGTGCTCACTTAGCCTTGGTTTGTCATGTCATGAAGCTGGGAATTTTTAACAAATCAACATTGTAGTTAGATACATAGGGTTTAAAAATATGCAAATGCATAGGTGGGCAATAACAGCAAGGGACTGAATGATTTTTTAGCTTTTTAAGATTTTTTAAAGCTGCTGATGAAGTGTGACCCAGCGCTTCTGAAGCTGGCCCTAGGTCTGATGGCAGGAATATGGGCAGGGAGAGAATTCCATAATTTAGCCGTAGATAGTAGAAATAATCTTTCATGGCTGACAAGGTTTGATTTGAAGACTTTCACCATTATAAATAAAATGTGATATACATAGGCTTAGGAAGATTTTCAACATTGAGGTTGAGCACCATTCCGAGTTCTGTCATGCCTGATGTAGGTTGGTGGGTCAGGGGAAAAGACCCCTGAAGCTGTTGGCTTTAAACATACAAAACATGGCTGCAAACCATTATTAATGGGTTCTTTGTGACATTTTAAAACTTTGACATCACTTTCTCCTTCAATTATTGGGGTGGGGCTGAAAGGTACTTCAGCTCCCTCCGATTCCTAAGCATATTATATCTTCACAGTGGATATAGAGTGGAAAATTGCATGAAAACTGCATGAAAATAATATTTCAATCATTTGGGTGAAAAAAATTCAATGAAGAATATCATGTGTCCCTAAAAAATTTGAAAGTACTGATTTCTGTCCTGATGTAAGGCTTTCCATCAAAAATATCCCTACCTGTAAGGATTAAGCTGAGAAATGTTTCTTTGATACAAAAATTGTGAAATTTCTAATTTCATGTAGGAGCAAATACAAAATTCAGCCTGTTTTACATTGAAATATGAGTAAATCAAAATCACCTTTTTTTTCTCTTTTAAGACATTTCTGTAGCCAAATACAAGGTAAGAAATCTATTGAGTGTCTAATCTATATGAAATTACTATTATGACACAATATTTTGGTGCCTCAAAATCTCTTGTTGCACCTTTAAATGTTAAGGAAAAACTTAAATTCACTGATATTTGTGAGGAAGTAAGCACAACTAAAGTAAACAATACTCACATGCTGGGAGAGTGGGTATGCAGGCACCAAAAGACTGCCATTTATGGTCACTGCCTATGCCATAGTTAAAGAATAATAAAAGTATTGTTTTTAGACCTGTAGACTGTGGCCTCCTGTCACATCCATGGAGATACAGGTTGTTTTAAGTGGAACAAGGAGACCGCACTTCATGCAATCATGTAGTTGTCAGATACGAAATGAGGTCATATAGACACATGACCTGTCCTAAAAACAATATTTGTATTCCCATTCATAAACAGATTTATAAATTATTGTAATCTTTAACCTAATTTTGGTGCTGCCTGCTATTGTATAGCAGGAAACACAGATGGATGGCTTTTTCCACTGTGGGCTGTAGCAGTAAAAGTTAAAAAGGTTAAGGTGGATGGTCCATGATAGAATCTACTGAACATTTTCCCCAAGATTTCGTGTAAACATGCTTTCATCGATATGAATCAAATATCAAAAATAAAAAAAATGGGGTCACGGTACTAGTTTTTGAGAAACAAGTCATCCAAAAGACCTGTTTTTTAAGCTTTTTTAGCCTAAAATTTGTACACAGGTCTATGGAAAATTCACTTTTTTGATACATGTTTTGAATTGTTACAAAAAATCGGCTCGATAAAAAGTTGTGCATTTATAAAATCTTTCGATTACTAGAGAAAAAATTAGGGGTCACGGTTCTACTTTTCTGGTTGTTATTTAAAAGAAATCACGTTTTTTGTGTGATTCAAAATAACATTGCGACATTACAGTGTGCAAAGCGTCGTATATACTACGGCACTGGAGACGCGTGTAACTGACGCACATACCAAAAGGCGCTCCAAAGTTTACGCAACATTTTAAACTTTGTCGACTGTTACAAGTCCTATCTGCTATAATCAAGCCAAGTATACAGGATTCTATTATATTTTATTCTCGTAGCCTCAAAACAACACGCATCTGTGAGAATTTGAATTTTTAAAGTGCATAGGCCTATACGGTTACACAAATAAAAGGTTTATTTTTTAACAATCTTTTGAATTCTGTTTCCTTTCTGGTGAAAGTTTATTTTCTTCCTTTCTCTTCGTCTTCCTTATTGTTATTATTTTTTTTATAATTTTAGAGAAAACCTCGCACTCACATTCCGTAGTTCATTATGTCTTTAAAAACACGCATAATAAAATTTTGAAGAACACTTTCCCGTTTCGTAGATTTTCATTTTGCTATGTATGCGTATATCTATCTGTTTATTCTAGTTCTTATACTTTCCCTTTTTCAAAATTAAACAATAATTTCCATCTTTCTCTACCTTAGATGGATGCCGCAAATATCATTTATTGTAAGAGGGTCATCATGCATCATTTCCTTTCGATCGGGGAGGGGTGCGCATATAGACCTATGTCAGTGATCAGATCACCCCCATATGATATTAGAACATTTGCATGATGTCCCACGTAAAGTAAGGAGTAGATGAAGCTAACAGAAGGCACAGATGACATTAAACACTAGGCATATGTAGCTTGTACAGGCGGTGTTTTGTTTGGAAGAACAGAATAGAATATTGTGAAACTTAAAATTTGAGAATTTGACAATATTGAAATATTAAGATCATGACCTCCCTATGCATTGTTACATTTTCATGATGTACCATAGGTGAGCCGTACAGTGTAAATGAAATGTTATGCACAAAGACACGTTTAGATTAGGGTAGATGTGGGACACGTCTAAAAGTACACAGTATTACATAACAAACGCAGCTCACTTTTTTGTTTTATAGCTTTACGCGTAAATGAACATGGTGCAAATAGTACGCTACACCTGGACAAAATTACTTAGACGCTTGCGTTGCATCCAGAAGTGCGCATACAAAAATTGTCCGTTGGCACAAGATCAAATTGAGCGCGTACGGGGCGCATGGACCATCCACCTTAAAGGCTGACTCAGAGATTTCCCGAGGATGGCGCCCTCAATTTTCAAACAAATTGTGTTTTTTGCATATACATATTGCTTGTCCAAATACTAAACACTGTGTGAAATAACTAAGCTCAAATTGAAGTCCTTCATATAGAAAATCACAACTTTGTTATAAATTTCCGGATCCGGAAATTTTAGTTATACACAGTATCCTATGGACTGTTATACTACACATACATGTTTTACTTGCATGGAAACGAAAAAATCCTACGTCTCAAACTTTGGATTGGCATCTTGGGTGACTATCTTTATTTCTAGTTGACTATTTTCAATAAATACACAAAAAAATTATATTTCAAAAATCATTCTGAGTCAGCTTTAAACACTTGATATTTTTTTCCATATGTATTGACGATTAACTTCTTACTGGGTCAGAAGAACCACTGGCTCAAGACTCATATGGGATGTACACTATAGGTCAACCTCAAATGACCCCCTTTGTGTTGTTACAGTTTGACTTCATTTCAAATCTATTTAAACACTTTTTATTTCTGCACAAGTAGATGCTTTGATAACGCTGCACCTACCTGCTGGCCCAAGACTCGCATTACACAGGGTGTGCACAGGTTGACCTCTAATGAACCCATATGTGACCTTTGACGACCCCTTTTGGTCAAAATCTGTTCAACTTGCTGCTGCAAGTAAGTAATGATCCCGAAAGTGTGGCCACCCTTCGCAAACTGTGACAGCAGTGGACGAAGAAGTTTGGGGACCAATAATTTGGTCATCATTTTAATGGCTTATGTCTTACCATCACCAAGATAACGAAAAAAGAAATTTATGAATACATATAAAAAACAATATTTACAGTACTGTAAATGTATCAAAATACAAGGTATGTTGAGCCTAAAATATGGTCAGATATGCACAAATTGGCCTCTTCTGAACTATAATCAAATGTGTGGAAAGCGATGAAAACTGCATTGGATCTTTTCTGGCTTTCTAGCTGATATCTTCAAGCAGGTGTTTTGTACACAAAGTTTAAAGCCAATGACAAACAACACTCATTAAACTGTTTACTACTGTGATTACAAAATGATTGATTGCCAACAGACCTCAACACGTGCATGGACCGTATGCGTTTCAATGGAAAACGCTTTTCAGTGGGAGAATTGTACTGCTTGGATGTTACAATGAGAATAGGCTTAATCTGTATTAAAAACATTTTCAATGGAATATGCATGCGAGCACACTCTTAGACCCAATCATGTCAGTCTGTCAGCAGTGGCGTAACAGACATTTGCAAAAGGGGGAGAAGGTTGCCGAGGCATTTTCGGAGGGGGCAAATTGGGTCAATCCCATAGACACTGTACAAATGGGGGGGCTGGCGGGGGAGGGGAGGCCAAAGGGTTGTCCCCCCGCAGCATGGCAAGGATTTTGAGGGAGGGGGTTGCAAGCACCCCCTACCCCCAGATGGATAATATAGTATGTGTTAGATGCCATTAACTTAATCTCTTAAATTAATAATTTTGAGTTGACAAGATTACTACTTCACCAATAACTGCTTGTAAATTACACCTAAAATGAGTTGGGCCAAGTGAGTTGTTCCCGCTTCTGAACTAAGAAAGATAATTGGTCAATTAAAAAAGGAAACTTGTAATTGGCTGATCAATGTCTCTCATGACCATTATTAGGAAAATGATTAGTTACATTGGCTCACAATTCTTAGTATTGAACTCACCCATCTCACTTACACTGCTTTATCTCAAGCTGAAACCCACATCCTGGATTGATTGTTGATGAGACATTTTGAGTTTTCAATTCCCTTCTCTATTTTCCCTTTTATTATAGGGGACAGGGTTGTCAAGGAACCTTAAAGCAGAATACGGGACATTTAGTGGTTGCTTACGTAAAAGGGGAATAGGGACTGGCGGCCTGTTTATTTGGTCCAGGGGAAGGCAGAGGTTTCCTTGCACTTTGCAAGAATGGGAGTGTTGAGAGATGAAGTGAACTTGAACTATAACACCAGTTATCACCTGATGGTCCTTGCACTTTTTCCTGTTAGTTGTCATTTCTCAATGCCCGGGTGCGGTTAAACTTAAAGGGCACTAACTATAACGCTGCTTCTTTTTTTAAAAAATTTGGGGATGGGACCTCCTTTGCTTGGTTATATCATGTTACAAATAGGTATTTTGTTAGTCTTTTTGAGTGGTATGGTCAAGGCATGCTCAATGACCATGCGTCAACCATCGTTAAATGACCATGCTTGACCATACGAAAAAACCATGGTAACCATAGGTTGGACTGTGGTGCCCTTTCTCAAAACCTATGGTTTTGGACCATGGTCAAGCACAGTTCTACCAGGTTGACCATGGTGAACCATGGGGACTATGGTTGACATTTTGCCTGATCTCCATCAGCCTGTCTCCATTCTGATAACCATTTTTCGCAAGTCAGATTCAAACAATGGACATATTTCACCCCTAAGAAACAAGCATTTTAAAGAAAGCCTTCACTAAAATCAAAGCAGAATAATTCTTTTCTGTGGAATCAAATTATTCCCTCAAAACACCTCATCCCATTACTCCTTCCTCCCACAGGCACACTAAACCCCTAGAAACACCCACATCAATCTATGCCTTGAAAAGACCTAAAACTTGGTGCATTATCTGTGAGAAAAAGCTTGTTTTTGCCCAGAGTGTGATTCCTGTCATCCTCAGTAATATCACTCTACCTTTAACCTACTAATCCTTGGATACAAGCCTGATAAAATGTGGCAACATTGTTAATTCTTTTCCACCTGTCTGGTTTATTGCAGGCTTATCCCTGGCTGCATTGCACAGTTTGCAAAGTACACAAAATTGATCAGGCTTAACTGAAAAACCCCCGCAGGGGTTTTTTCTCCTTCAATTTCATGCCAGTTGCAGTCAACTTTCCTCTTGCTGTGCCTACTTTTAAAACTGTGCAACCTTTCTCTACTGATCTGTACACCTCTCTGGTCTTCAAATCCCTTCTTTGCTTTCAGGGTGGGCCTGTATTTTCAAGACCTAAAGTTCAAAGTGGTAACGACACTTTAACAAGAAAATATCGAGGACCGGCAGGTTAAAGACTGGAACAATCTCTAATGTTTCTAATCATTAGATAGTTATCTTGGCAAGATAATCTGCATAAAATATTAATGGGTGCCTTTCTGTGATCCCTCCACCTTCATTTTGCTGTTTATGGGTTCGATAATGAAGTCTAAGAAATCCTTTGGTGATTCTGAGGGTGCATATTTTGTTATGAGCACATTTCCTATCACAGTGCCACACAAAATCCCTGTGAATGTAATTTTTAATATTTATTGAAAAATAAATTTATCTGCATGGAAGACTATGTTTAGTCTTGGTCCCAGTACTTTGTGGGGGTCCTGCAGAACGTTCTGCGAATACGCACCACAACAAGGCTTGTGAATTTTGCCTTTCATGTCGATCGGGCAGTTAGTCAGCGATAGGAGTGCTCAAAATGGCTGAACGTTAACAACGTTCAGTTCATTGATCAAGGTTCACAAGGGCCTAAAGTAAACTTACCAAAATGCAATACTACAGCATAAACAACCTTTGAAAGAATTTCTTGCAATGTTTTCAGCCCGATTTTAGTACAAAGACATCTCATCAACACATATAGAATTTTGAAATATGCTCTACCAGTCGGTCAATGTTTTTCTTTTGTCTCAAGATCTTGAGAAAATTTCAACCAATCGAGCTTGTAACGAACTCCTCCAGACTTGTTGGGTGAGTATTCGCAGTATACGTGCCTGTTGGGATACCCACTAAGTACTGGGAATGAGACTTGGACTACGTAAATGTACTATAGGCCAACAGTTCATATGACATAAAAATCTCATCCTTTTTAAACTAAGTCGGGAAGACAGCTAAGGGTATAGGTCAGGGAAACCCTCTTCTAGTATTAGGCCTTTTGGTTGGCATCTTTATTGCTCATATAACCAGGACCATTGGTGTATTTTTTGTGTATATTTGAGATTAGAAGAGAGTGAGTGAGTGAGTGAGCGAGCGAGCATTTGTGTTTGTTTTTTCCAGATTGGACCTTTACCCTTGGCCTTGGGCACTACACCTTGGGCACTACCTGCCCATCTATTGGCATCTAAGCACAATTTTGATTGGTTACTTGGAAGGTAATAAGGAGGTTGCGAAGAACCATAAACGTCTAACTCAAACCCCTAATCTTACTCACAGGAGAGTGATTTTGAATAGACAGGCATAAGAATAGATGTTCACATTAGTCGTTTATGGTTCTTTGCAACCTTATCAATATCATGTAATGAGAAAATCGGAGATACTATAAGAATGGTGGTATGGTTTACACAGAGAAATAGAAGCACTCTTGTTACTCAGAGAGTTTTCTCATATTGTGTCCTGAAATGAGCCAATCAGAGATAGGCTACCGTGTACACAGAGGAAATACCTTTAGAAATTGCATGAAGTGGCGCACCCCTCACAAGTAGAAAAATCTAGTGGTAATCAATGGAGTAATGTTTTCTGAGAAGAATTCCACTTGCTCTCACTTTTACAAGTTGTTCGTTTTCCAGGAAATGCGGTCTAAAACTAACGCGTCAACGTCTGCTGACCATAACATATCCAAACTCAGCAGCCTTGAAACAGCATACGCTGGTTCCCTGACACTTTGGTCTCTCACCACTTAACAAATGATCCATAAAGCGAGCCCACCCAGAGGACGCGAGCACCAGCGTAGTAACAGCCAGGAGGGCGCCCGGAAATCCCAATTTAAGACGGACGCCATTGGTTTAACACTAAAAGCGAAAATCGTGACAAAAAATTCTGATTTAATATCTCAAAATCATAAGGTGAAAACAAAAAAATTTTATTCTGAGGGGGAACAAACGTCAATATTTTCTGCAGAGTGGTGGTATAATTTAGAAGAGAGCATATTTTAGTTTTGTGTGTATCTTTGAGTAGGGATCCTGGGTGACGATGTGTTGAAGGGGGTATGGATTGTAAGCTTTACACATGCTCAGAATTTCAAAACAGCACATGCAAGCCTCTTGTAATGTTTAAAAAGAATACTAAAACCGGTAGGGAAATTGTAGATGGATGGGGAAGGGACCAGATGCATTTTAAACAAATCCCATAGTGCATAACAATGGCCTATGTTGCATGTGTTGGAATGAAGTGTAACTTCGGGATAAAAACTACCTTTGCAGGCTAAATGAGGCAAGGGTTTATGACTTTGACATTTATGAAATAGGACTTTGGTGGGAGAACATGACCTTAGTTATGTGAAAGGTCCACAAACTGGTCGCATTGTGGGATGGACTCAATCCACCCTAAGGGGAGGGAGCTTATTTTAAACATTTAGTTTCAGAGACCCCTCAATTTTCTTTTAATTAAGGAGATATGCAGTTACTCCATGACGTAAGAGGGGATAATTCAGGAGGGGTGATTTCTGATAACCTGTGGTGGGGTGGGGTGGGTGAGATGTAATTAAGAAGAAGTTAACATTTGTCCTTCTCTATAGACAATGTACAAAGGTCATTCATTTGGGGGGCTGAGGGAGAAAGGACAATGAGCCGATGGGCAGGGGACACCCCCTATTTTTTATTGATTATTTTGGATCAGAACAAAGTTCATATTTTTGAATATGAAGTACTTTAAGTCCATAAAAATATGTACATGAGTTATGAAAAAAACGTCTCCCAAGGTGGTCGACCCACATTTATTAACATACACTGTCTAATGGGACAATTTTAATTTTCGTCACATTGTTGCTTAACCAAACCAATTTAATAACTCAAAAATTTGTAATAAGATGTTTGGGGATACATTTCTATGGGAGGGAGATAATAAATGGTATGATATGGAAAATAGGACCATGATCGGGTCGACCACTAATAGGAGACGTTTTGTTAGGAAATATTTCCAACTTAATCCCCTACTTAAATTTACTGGGTAAATGACTGAGAAAAATATGGTTTGGGACTTTTATTTTCATACTTCTGAACACACAAAATCTCAATTTTGATGGGAAAATGAGGAAAGGTTGTCGATTGGGTCACCCACATAAGAAAAAAAGCTCAGTAATTCATTGGGTAAAAAATAGTAACAAGTCGATGGAGCCCCATAGACTATGATACCTTGACCCTCCACATCAATATTCACAAAGTCAAGTTGTCGCCCATGGGATAATTCTATGACGCAGGGGCTAGGAAGTAAAAAAAATGGTCATTACCTTTAAAGTGAAATTCAATTAGAGCACAATCCTGAATCTATCCTGAAATACAGAAGTACTTCATGACCAGGGACCAACACGCCATGCATGCGCATGGCTACCCGTTAATACAGTACAGTTCGAATTGAATTGACGATGTACTTGGCGGAGACATGAAATAATCCATAACCCAAATGCATGCCGTGAAAATATAATAATATGATATAGGCCACGACACAAAGCAGTTAGGCAATTGATTCACACACACAAATAGGCGAATCGTGTATTCGATGACCAGGTGCAGGCTAAGCACGATATCGGTACAATCAACGATGGGATGCATGCATGCAAGCAGGCTTCCGGCCAAGAATTCGCTCAACTCACAAAATCCAGGCGTTCTTTCGTGTCGTTTTTCCACCCATTTCCACTATCTGTAGATGGCTTGATTTCCCTCCACATAGGAATTAAGTACATAATGCACATCCCCGACCCTTTTTCGGGGTACAGAAGACGGCCGTGATTTATGTTAACCCGATCACAACAGCTGCTCAGGCTCGACACGCCGGAGTGTGCATTAGCCGCGGTTTTAGAGTTCAACCGTTCGTACACACGTTACGATTATATGTAATCGCGGGAGTAAGCAAATTTTGATACCGCGTGTTATTGTGATAGAGTTCACAAGACAGTGGGAAGTATAATTCATTTTGAGAAAAGTGCACATACAGATGGTGAGAACACACCTAGAACTGATTTTTATCATTTTTAGCGTTTATCTCGCCAAAAAAGTATGTACTTCCCAGGGGTGCGTCACCATTTTAACGAACGGGATCTGCCGGTGGCCTAGGAGATTGTATCGTAGATGTAGGGACCATGGGGTTAAGTTTAAGTGGAAACAAACAATCCAAGTCCGGTGTCAACATTGGGCCTTCCTGAAATTGGTTGTTTTCTGGTTTTGACACTTTAAAGAGATGAAACATACCTATCTGTAACTACCTTTTCTTTTGGCTTATAAATTTGTCACATCTCCCAAGATGAGCATATCCGCTGCATTGAAAAAAATATCATAGAGCATCAATCACACGATGCCACATCACCCCATTATCATGCACCTATTACATATATTTCCCAAAGAGAAGGTTTTAGTAGCTGAGGCATGTGTATTGTTTCATGTTCAAAGACCATGCGTAGGATCAACTTGTAATTATGCCACAAGCTAATATTTGTATGATGGACTGGCATCATCAAGTATTGGAAATGAAAAATGGACATCTAACTCTATATGCACATGTCTGTGAATTATGAATGTAAGTGATCATTCATTGTTTTAATTAAAAAATACAGTGCTGCCTGCCTTGGAAAAACTACTTGAATTTGCTATTGCTTTAAATTGCCAGATGGCTGGAGGCATTTCATATAATGTGATTGCAATTAAAGGTACAATGAGAGATTTTCAGGTATCCAAAAGTTTGATCATATATAGTGAATTCATATAAATTACACACAAGAGTTTGTACTTGTTATATGGCTAGAGGTTATATGGCTAGAGAAATACTTTAAAAGTGAAAACAAAGGCAAAATAAAATGGCTAAATATTTCAATACAAAACAGGCAAAATTTAGTATTTGTTGCAGTACAAAAATTAGACATTTTGCAATTTTGGTTATCAAACAAGTCATTTTAAGCTAACTCTTTTGTATGTGGATATGTTTGAAGAAAAGCATTACACCAGTATACAAAATGTGGAATTCAGTTTTTTAGGGACATTTAAAACATTGTGGTAGATGCCGGCTAGGCGGGCATCCACCACTCAAAATATTGGATGCCCATCCGTTATGACACCTTCTAAGATGACCAAAATAAAAAATCTCATCTTTTATTCTCTAATTCATTGCCATAGTTTTCTGGAATGGGGAATAGTAATCTAATGCAACATTGCAGAGTGTATTTGGTAAATTGCATGAAAGTGATTGAAGCTTCCCATCCTCATTTTTTAATGCCAGCACTGACATCAAACATTTGAATGACATAAATTACCATAATGCCATTTGTAGAGTGTTTGTAGATTTATTAAAAAGACATTCGTAAAAACTGCTCCCCATATGTGCATACTAATTAAAGCATAATGTATTGAAACTGTGCAGCTGTGTGCATTAAGGGATTTTTTTAATGCATACATAAATTGAACACGCAATCCACATTGACATTGTTGGAATCAAAATACGAGAAAAGCGAAAAGAGAAAGGAGAGAGATTGCCTAGGTTAATAAGATACAGTTTTGACACATAAGAAACAACCTCTTAAATCATGAAAGGATCGTGTGCATTTCAAATGCGGTATAGGTTTGCTTTCAACACTGACCCATGAAAGCTGATAATAATACTTCATTTTTTTTAAAGACTGGTCATTGATCATCACTGAGCATGCTATACATTAGACGGTACTTTCATATTATTATTTAATTGCTGCACAGGGCTTGAGTGAGTGATTTACCTATTCCCAGTTATCACCCATCAGTTTACTATGATTGGAATCCTAGATGGGGTACGTTAGGCAAGGGGTTTAAACCCTTCTTAAAAACTTACAGATTTCTTCAATTGCTTGGAACCATGTAAGAAATTTGTTACATGGATGTTAACAACGTAATGGATTAAGATCCAAGTTGCCACCACCCCTGAAAGTTGATAATTATTGCTATGGTTAACTTCCACAGACTTCCATTTTAACATATTTTATATTCATATCCCACCTTTTTGTAAGAATTGATTCTGTGCCCCAAATCCCCTCAAATTTGTGAATCATTCCAAAGCCCTTGCTTTCTGTATAAGAAAAATATCAACAATCGTTTCCATAGCACCAAAATTTATATCCCCAAATTCTTCCACAGCCCGTATGTTTGAAATCTATTACCTCTGCTGCCCTAGATTGAACAATGGGGCTTCTGATTGGTCCGTTTTTACTGCCCATTACTCAAATTTTAATCAATTTATTTTGGTCATCACATCAATCACATCAAACAATGAAATAACAGATATGAAATTGCAGTACAAATAAAAATGGATTTATCACAATAGAAATCCAGATTACATTATAGATATAATAAATTAGAAAATAGTGATGAACGGGGGTCAACGCTCAACGCTAAGCGTGAAATTTCACGTACCCTCCCATAACTTCGTGTTACTATACTACAACAAAGACAGACAAAAAAGAGATAAAACGAAAGACAAAAAAGACAGGAAGACCATGACGATACAAATTACATTGGACAAAGACAAAGACGACCCGACAGTCAATTTCATGATAATAAAGACAACAAGTAAAAGAACAGAAATTAGGAAGTGATGACAGCACTATAAGAATTGATGAGACTCTTTTTCATCTTTACTTTTGAAGGACGATATTTGGGGAGATTTTTAATATAAGAAGGCAGATTAACCCATAGTAGAGGGCCTTGGAACATCAGGGTATTATTATTAGCAGTACTGTCTAAAATGGTTTTTACACGGAGTTATTGGGCTGCCTGGTCTCATAGGGTGATTATGATAATACAAAGTTAAAAAAATCCTGATAAAATGTCGTCCGGTAGAAGGGTTTAGTTGTATTATACATTACTGGCCAAGCTGAAGTTTATAATCATTCCCTTCAACGTTTTGAGCATAGAAAATAAAGTGTCTTTTGGGCCATCCACAGGGAGTTAGTACATGTCCATAATAACTCTTTTCTGGTGAATAAAAGTGAGCCATGACCAGCATTATTATCATCAAGCCCAAGCTATGGGCTTCCAATTATTATATAAGGTAACGTATGTAAGTGAATTATATAATGTGAGAAGTGAGCTTTGAGGAGGAAATGGTCTAGCTTGCGGATAAACCCCGTTGTATCTAGAATAATTTTGGAAATTTTGCTGGGGTAGGGAATCCAGGATAAATGTGGTCAATACGGAGACCAAGGAATGTTGTAGTTAGTACTTGCCTGAATCAAGTATTGCTAATTTTTAACCTCTAATTTTAATTTCTGCTTATTAGTTATTTCTTTTTTTAAAATCATTAGTTGGTCTTTTTTATATTCATCTATAATTTTTAATTAAACCAGTTTGAAATATACAAGTTCTTTTTTACTATTTGTTCAAGTGTATTAGAATGTGGATGTGAACAAAGTATATTTGTTGTCGTCTGCAAATAATTAAGTGTGGTATTTCAAACACAGTGGAAGGGTCATTCATGTATATGAGGAACACAGGGGCCCAAGGATAGAGCCTTGAGGAACTCACAAGTAATGGTTGCTGGTTCAAGAAGGTGTTAATTAACAAAACCCGTGTGTTTCTGTTTAGATCGGTATTCCTTATCCAGTCATTATCAAGACCCCGGATACCCCATACTTCTTTACAACTTGTAAAGAAAGATGTCATGATTTATGGTATCGAAAAGAAGGCCTTGCAAGATCTAAAATATACCACGTATTAGTTTATTATCAGATTCTCGATCTACTTGTGCAATAGAGTTTCATTTATTGCCATATGCTTATATCGTTTAGGCTAAAGCCAATTGATTAGGGGTGATAATACGTATTTTGGTTATAAAGTTTTATATACGCAATATAGAGACGACCTTTTCAAGAGTTCGAATGGATGGAAGAATGAAATGGGTCTATCGTTAGAAGAAATCGTGTTTGTCGCCTGCTTTGAATATTGGTATAACATTTGCCTGTTTTAATTGGTTTGGAACAGATTCCAGAAGTAAGAGAAAAATATTAAAAATGTTGTGATCAAACACTACTAATGATGGAATAATGAGTTAAGGCGGTTGTTGCAATGTCCTCAGATGCTTTTGCTATTACTATTTTTAAATTTCGCTGTTAATTTTATAAGTTCATCAGAAGAAGTTGGATATAGGAACAGGGTATTGGTGTTATTGTTATGCTGCAAAGGGAGTTTTAAAATCCATTGAGGTTCATGATTTTTTGCAGAGATATACCTATATTTTCAAAAATTTGTTAAATTTTCAGCTCTGGCTCCATTGTCGTGATCCTTCACCCTCGCTATTGTTACAAAAATCAGAAGCTTTTGCTTTCTTATTTCGTACGGAACGGCCCGATAATTGTTTAACGTTTCCCACATTTCCTTAGTATTAAGCTTTATTATTTTCAATTTTTAAGTGGTTATGTACGATTTTTACTAATTCGAATAAAGATTTCAGTGGTTACGATATTTTGGTATATTTTTAGTGTTTTATCATCACTGGTTTAGCAATAATATCTTTTATATCAATGTAATCTTTTGATTTGTATTGGATTTTATTAAACCTTTAGTGACCCATTATTCTGCAATGGATGGGTCCAATAAATTTTCTTATTTAATCAAGATGTTTTAGGAGGTATAGAATAAACTAACGGGTTTGCAGTATCATCTATGGGCTCATACTGTATCCTCGGCCGGAAAACTTAAAAATAATGGGCTTCGACTGCGCCTCACACACCCATTATTTAGTTTTTCCGCCATCGGGCACATTATTCGCTCATAAACGATACTGCATCACCTTTATTTCTTAAATTTAGGTGCACATACCAAGCAAAAATCTTATTAGCCGCCCTCCAGGATTAATATATTTGGCAGTCTTTATATTTCGCTTTCTCCTCCAAAATTGAAGTAAAGCCACATGACCAAAAAAGTAACAGCTAGAAGAAAGTTATCAAACCGAGAAAAACATCGTGCATGACATGTCATAAAAACACCATACAGCCATTGCCATAAATAAGCAATGATACATGCCTAAGCCATGGGGGGGCACATATCTGAAAAGTACAGTTAAGCCTGATTTCAATTCCATTACGCAAAATATTCTGGATTGGACTCATTTTATTCTTTTTCGTCTCTGTTTCTTGCCCGCCGCGTAAGCAGAAGACAATAGGGATATGGTTTTTCTGCCTGTGGGCTGCATGAGCTCCACATACTACATACATACACTATTTGTACCGGGCTTATTCTACAAAAGTCTAAGTGCCATTACCAACTAACTGCAAGGCAGGACACACAATTATTACCATAGAGGGAGAAAAAATTAAACTTCATGAAAAACAGTTCGCTCGGCGCGAAATGTCAACCATGCTATCATGTGTCCACCATGGGCCACTGTGTTTGACCATGGTCAACCATAGGTTTGAGAATGGCACCACAGTCTAACCAATGGTTGACCATGGTCAAAGCATGTTCCATTACCCTGGTTAATCATGGTTAAATGACCATGCTTGCCCATGGCCAACCATAGGTTGGACTGTGGTGCCATTTCTAAAACCTATGGTTGACCATAGTCGAAGCACAGTTGGCCATGGTTCTACCATGGCACAGTTCTACCATGGTTGACCATGGTTAACCATGCTAGCATGGTTGACATTTTGCCGGAGTGGCCTTAGGCATAAACAATAGTTATCAATTTGCTAATTTCTCACATATGCATTTACTGATTAACTTCATACTTGGTCAGAAGAATCACTGGCCCAAGGCTCATATCTGGTGTAAACAAAGGGACCTCTGATGACCCCTATGTGAACTGACCCCTATGTGAATGTTGACCCCATTTTGTTGAAGTCTGTCACACATTTCCACATGTGTTCACTGATTAATTTCATACTTGGTCAGAGGAACTGGCCCAGGGATCATATAAGGTGTCAACAGGTTGACCTCTGATGACCCCCCTATGTGAACTCACATCACCAAATGGCGACTCCTGTTGGCAAACCACGATGGCAGGCGACACAAGCGTTCTGGGGAACGATGTAATTTTAGAACAATTGGCATTTGGGTATTATTGGTTAAAACAACATACCAACTTACATGTTTGTCTGATGATAATAATGCAAACCAGTAATCATGAACAAACACATTTTTTACAAAAAAATAGTGCATTCATAGTCATACTGTGCTTGAAAATCCCACAGTGAAATTGTAGCTTTCTTTTACCAAAGTTGATAAAATTACAGCTATGTACATGTAGGATGCCTTTGTGCGCGAGGCCAACATTCTTATTTTGGGCTAGCAGACGTTGCCAGACGTTTTGGGTTAATTGGCTGTAACAAGATTAGCGGCCAGTAGGGGCTATATCTAATTTCATTTGTAATCATTATTTATACGATTATAATCCTCCTTGATCCAGAGTTTCATGTACCGTGGTGAGCTGCTATGGAGAGGGCAGTTGAAGATGGGGGATAAAAGTAGAGCCAATGGGGAGGGAGACAGTGAAAGTAAGGAGCAAGTGAATCCTTGGGCTTGGAGTTTTCCTTGCTTTGGTGACTATAAATGAAGTAAACAGAAAGATGTGATATTTAAAAAAAATGAATATTCCAAGTATAAAAAAAAAAAAAAAAAAAATGTGCGCGAGGCCAACATTCTTATTTTGGGCTAGCAGACGTTGCCAGACGTTTTGGGTTAATTGGCTGTAACAAGATTAGCGGCCAGTAGGGGCTATATCTAATTTCATTTGTAATCATTATTTATACGATTATAATCCTCCTTGATCCAGAGTTTCATGTACCGTGGTGAGCTGCTATGGAGAGGGCAGTTGAAGATGGGGGATAAAAGTAGAGCCAATGGGGAGGGAGACAGTGAAAGTAAGGAGCAAGTGAATCCTTGGGCTTGGAGTTTTCCTTGCTTTGGTGACTATAAATGAAGTAAACAGAAAGATGTGATATTTAAAAAAAATGAATATTCCAAGTATTGATAAATTTACCATGGAAAGAAAGTAAATGTATAAAATTTCTTCATGCTGGGCTCTAACTCTCTCTCTCTTTATAACTATATCTCTCTCACTATTTCTCACTATTATTCAAAGAATATAAAAATATTTTTATGTTAATAAATTAAAGCTAAAATATAAGGAGACAGCTAAAACTGGCAAGTTGATTTATAGTTTTTCACTATTCGTAAGAAGATTCAGGCGATAAACCATCAAACAAAAGCACTGCCCCCCAAAAAAACAGTTTGAAAAAAATCAAACGTTGGCACATCGACTGACGCGTGTGTAGTTCACACCATTTTAAGTATGTTGTCCAGCCGTAATTGGAAGTTGTACATCCGGCGACATTTAAAATTATATTTCTAAATCACTGCATTTTGTTACAAAAATGATTAAGTGCGTATTTTTGAATGTTGATTTTATTGGTTTAAAATGCAGTAAAAATAAAGTTCCCACGAAAAGCGAAGTCCCTCTGCGCGAATCCTATTAATATAATTGCATGCATAACTGAGTAAATGTAACACACCGTGGTGTTGCTAAAATGTTCTGACGACCACTGGGCTGAACCTGGGTACGAAGCATTTTGAAAGTACAGTAAAAGTTTAGCTATTACTAATCATCATAACCCGAATTTATTAATTAAAAAGAGTATACATTCATAGCATGTATACTTCGCAATATTAAACAGGGGATCAATATGCTTTAGTGCCAAAACATCGCTATGTGTGGTTCTAGATGGACATATTACCGCGAAGATGCGGAGAGATGGAACCTTGTGGCCGCGATTTGAGGGATGAATGTCACAACTCCGACGCGGCACTGGTACTAAAAATACATTTTATATAGCTTCAGAAACAACAGTAAACAATAAAGTTGGACATACTAAGCAGGTTTGCTGGTGAAATCACTCGAGAGATAGATGTGATTTTCTGGTTTGTGTATCAGAACTATGGACGATATTTGTGCGTGCAGCAGTCACACCATGCTATGTCCCGATCGCGATGTGAGCAAAAAGGAGACTGCCCTGAGCGGGGCCTGATATAATCATGATAATGGTCCGTTCCCGTTATTACGATCCAAGAGCCAGCTTTAAACCGGCTTAAGAGTATACACTGTTTCAGTTTGAAAATATTATTGGTAAAAGTCTATACTGTCGGCCGGCTTGTGTGCGATATTGCGTTAGCTGCCATTCTTTCACGCTGTGGTAGGCAGTTGTATAGCACGCGGGATAGATAGCACGCTGTATTATGTATACCACCGCCCAGCGATCGACCGCGCCCAAGCCCCCTGATACCCGCTTAGATGCTTCAAGCTTCGCCTGTACTTCACTTGGGTGATACGTAGGCATCAACGGGGTAGCCAAGAGTCCAAATTATCGAGTTGTATAACTGTATTTTATAAGAGATCACATCATTATCACCAATAATTGCCATATGTACTAGTACCTGATTCATTTTGCTGTCAGCTTTGTACTATTTAGGTTGATTTTAGGTCAAAATCGTCGCAGAGATTGGGAAGAGAGATGCATGAAGTTTGTTGCACCTTTCGCGTCTCATCGCTGTCAAATTCCAAGAACTCACGACCGCCGACGATGTCTTCACCTTCCTTGTGGCTTGTGTAATATTTTTATTTGATGTTGTACATCTTCTTCATTTAGTGATGGAAAGTTTGATATCAATTTAAATCATAATAGATTGTAAACTGAGAAAACTTGCAGAGTTTGCATAGCCTTTGCCAGCGTTTGCCCGGTGGCCATTCATTGTTTACGTACACTCCGGGTCTTTTTGTTCGAGGTGATCACTCTATGACTTCATTATCAATGCGACCAATTTCTTTCGTTGTTCGTAACTTCAGTGAAAAGATGGCCAAATACCACTTTCACTTATAAAGGAAGTGTTTGAGATGTAATATTGCTACGATTTTTTAAAACTTTATAGGTTATAGGTCATGAAGAAATGAAATAATATAAAAGTTCATATAGTACATTGGCTTTGCATGTGAGCTTAATTTGTTGATGCTTTTAACTCAGCACTGTACCCTCTTGTGGTGCACCCCCATGTTGTGTGATGCTGTTGTGACCGGCCCGATACGGACTTGGCATTTGTAAAAGCGTAAGTACACACCATTCTTTTGCTCAGAGCATGTTTTGGGTTTTAATTTTGTCTCAAGATAATAATAATGAACCGGGCGTGTGGTTTGTGTGTGTCCGTGTATGTGTGTAGAAAGTATGAGGCCATATTATTTCAAATCTTGCTGTGTGCATTCATTTCATTTTACTTCTCACATTAAATGTTGTTCCCTTTAAACGATCTGTGTGGTGTGGGGCATCACTGTTTTGAGGATATCTGTAGTCAAGTGTGGTGCACAGTGGTTGTCTGATTACAGAGTTGGTACTTATCTTGAAAATGAGGAGGAAAACAAGCAAAAAAAAACAAAACAGATTCGATATAACTATATATTTGAGATTAGTACAACATTCAGTTTGGTTAACTCCAAAGAAGTATTTTATCTTATTAACATTATTTTGGAAGTAACTCACCAAGCTCACCACTGTAACTGTTTTTTTTTTTTATATATTATAATATAAGTATTATATATTTTTTTCACATAATCCAAAGTGGTGGGTCTTGATATGTCTTTTGAATACCTGGAGTGATGGAACCTGTATGTTGAAAGTGGTAAGCAAATTCCTAAGGCTTGGACTTATATACCAAGAACCAACAGTCACCTATAGGTTTATTGGTTTTTGGAATATTGACTGTTGTTAAAGGAACAAAGACACAGATTTACCTCTGTTACAATCTGGTGGGGGGGATAAGCTTGGACAAATATGCAGGTGCACAGCAGTTTACTTGGTATTATGTACAATCAATGACATTTTAATTTGAGAAGCATTGGATGTTGCTCTTTGTGCAGCTAGCAGGCAAAATAAGCAGGTCTGGACAAGATCGTTAATTGCACACTTTAACGGCAATCAAGTTCTGGACAACAGTGTGCTACTTTCTTGGCAACTTTCTGACTTTACATTTTTGGCATACTCGCACATCAACTACAGCCCTGGATTATCTGTATCTGCATGACACATGGCCCATTACCAGTAAACAAGTATCAAAAGATAAAAAATAAAGAGCATAAGATCAGAATAAATGGGGCTTCTAATTGATTGGTGTGTACCAGTGTTCCCAATTGGGGCAATAAATAGGAAGAATGCGAGCATCATCTTGCATGTCATGTGTGAGAAAAGAACATCAACTCAACTGGCGTGATTAAAGAAGCAGCTTCAGTCCATAGCTCACTCTATCTTTTGTCTTTCTTACCGGGGTGTATATTCTTCTAGAAAGATAAATTATTCCCCGACACTACCGTAATCTGACTATATCCTTCCCCAGATTCTTAATTTGCAGACACATATTGGGATGATACATTTTCCTTTCCTAAAATAGGTCTTCCAATCTATTTATTGGAAATTTAAAGTTCAAACTGCTACATTCTAGTAGTGTTGCAGATAGAAAATTCTTTTTAGTTTTTAATCTATATTATAATAGGCCACATGTATCTGTCTGTCTATCTATCTGTCTGTGTGTGTGTCTGGCCACCATTTTTCTTGGAGGCCGGGGGTTATACGGTCACAAAACTTGGTGGGTGGGTGTAGCTTGGGCTGGGCCAGATCAAGTTTGATTGGTTAGCGGATATGTACCCCACAAGCTGGTAATCACCAGGTGATCGCGAAACCCGGGGACCATCTAGTAGTTCATCTGTATTTTAATGGGCCACATGTGTCTGTCTGCCTGTCCGGCTATTTTCTCGGAGGCCGGGGATCGTACGATCACAAATCTTGGTGGGTGGGTGTAGCTTGGGCCAGGCCAGATCAAGTTCGATTGGTTAGCGGATACACGCCCCACAAGCCAGGTAATCGCGAAAAACATGTTTCAAATTTGGTGTTGGCTTCCAAAACAGTAATTGTATAATCCTATCATGTGTGGGCTTCCAAAACAGGAATTATATAATCCTATCATCTGCCCTCTTTCTCGGCGGCCGGAGGTCGTATGGTCATGGCCACGTGTGTGTCTGTCTGGCTATTTTCTTGGAGGCTGGGGGTTGTACGGTCACAAAACTTGGTGGGTGGGTGTAGCTTGGGCCAGGCCAGATCAAGTTCGATTGGTTAGCGGATACGCTCCCCACAAGTCGGGTAATTGCGAAAAACGTTTTTCAAACAAGCTGCTTTTCAAAAACAGTAATTATATAATCCTATCATCCGCCCTTTTTCTTGGAGGCAGGGGGTCGTACGTTCATGAAACTTGGTGGGTGGGTGTTGCTTGGGCCGGGCCAGATCAAGTTTGATTGGTTGGCAGATACGCACCCTACAAGCCGGGTAATTGCAAAAAACTGTTTTCAAACAAGTGCTTAAAAAAAGCCAGGTGATCGCGAAACTCGGGGACTGCCTAGTTTTATATTATTTTTAACAGTTTTTGACAACATTCCTGAAATGGTTGGCAATTGTTATCTATCATTTGAGGCAAATAACAGAAAAAATATACACCATTACCATTTGGTCGTTTTTGTTGCTCTTTTTTGCCATATCAGTTAGTCGTTTTTACCAATTTGGCATAGAGATGGGGATTGTCAGTATTTCATGGTCATGAAATTGGCAGTAAAATGATTGCTTAATCAGTATAATATCAGATAGGCTGAGTGGGGATCGTGATCAGCTTGATTGACGACTGCTTTATGTTTTAACCATACCGTATCTATTTGCACAGGGTATTAAAGGTGCATTCTACAGCAGTATTGCTGTGAATGTAAGGTGAATCCGTCCACCCCCGCTAGCGGGGACAAAACTGGATTTAAAACTTTGGTTTTACTACTAGTATAACTACATAGTAACTGCACTTCAGACTTCCACAGTAATATAGTTAACAATAAAAATGGATGTTTTTCCCTTCTCTGTAGATTGAATTGGATTTGGAGGCTGAAATTTCAGGATGATAATGAGAAAAATAGGACCTTTCATATGATAACAAAATCCCAACTACTTCTGGTTAAATCAAGTACCCGACATGCATGGGCAATTGGAACACACACCTTTAAACACATGACACATTTGGTGCTTATTGATTTGCCTGAGTAAGTTAAAGCTCCATGATCGGATTGCTAATAGCCTCATCCCCAGAACCCCAGATTTTTACCGGAAGTGGTCAAACTTTTGGTACCAGAAGAAAGCTACTATTTTTCTCATTTACCCTGTGAAATCTTAGGGCTAAAGGATATTTGGTTTGGAAGTTATGAGTGAAAATGTGCCCATTTTGGTCGACCAATATTCATTTTGCACAGTACTCTTTGGGCCTTACAAAATTGTGCTTTTTGCTCCCATATCAAAGCGGATTGAAATATTGGGGCAAAACTTTACAGATGGGGTTTTGGAGTGAAGGCCATTCTATCAAGATGAAACTTCATACTTAAATCAGGTCATCCCCTTTAAGAAAGAGAATGATATGGTGTTTATAGACCTTTTAAGGCACAGTTTTTGGAGGAGGCATATGCACCCCCTGGCTAGGGGACGGTTATGCATGTCTGTGATGATACACTGTCTGTCGCTAAACACCAGCGGCATTAACTATTTCAAGATGTAGCAGTTGAACCAGTCAGCAATCATTTTCAAAGAAGTGTATACATTCTAAGCAATTAAACAAATTTTAAAGTGCAGCAATAATGAAAACCCGTCAACTAAAATGTGTCACATTCATGATTTAACGATTGGGTACATTTTGCAAATTAGAAGTACATTGCCCATGAGATTATGGGTAATATATCCACACCCTCGTAAGCGACCTCTAATTGCATTGTTGACCCCAATCTCTAACTCTTCATGATTCATGAATTTCAATTCTGTTTGCCATCTATGCGTGGAATATTCTTGATTACTATTCCAGCACCATTGCTTCGAAACATCCAAGGGTTGATTTGAATCAATGTGAGTTAACCATGTTTTCCATATTGGCATGCATTATTTATGTACTATGAACTCTATATTTCTGACTGAATTCAGCTTCCATTTTTAGCACACAGATATCAAACAGAAGAATCCCCTTAATGGCTAGCCATATTTAGATTAGTCTCTTTGCCTTAAAGTGCCAAACCTGATACCCCACCAAATGCCATGTTATACACATTTCTGCACATTGTGTCTACTGTAAAGGCACTGCCCTGACATAGCCATATGTTTGTAATACCATATCTTGTACTGGTATCTTGTAAGCCATGGCCTTGGGCGGAGAGGGCAGTAAGGGATATTACCCATACTGCCGTGTCAACACTCGCTGCTGGATTCAAAGCCACAGACACTTTATTTACATATCCTGTCAAGAGCCAATCAACAGGAATTTTAGTAGGCAGCCGAGCTGTTTGGCGTACTTTTCTTTCATGGTGAAGTCGTAGCATATCTAGAAAAAGAAGAGCAACGTGATCTTCCTGCCGCTCGTAATGTACCCAAATTAATTCAGTCAGTCAATATGTATGGAAGATTATATTTTCTCTCTTTTCTCTCACTGTGTTAATTTCATCTTTTATGAGCGAGTAGTCTTGTAATGGACACCACTTGATTTCAATGTTGTCATAGGGAGGACGGACAGGTAAGCAGACAGACAGAAAAACAAAGTACTACATCTAGCTAAAAATACCGTCAGAATGTGCCAGCTTGAAAGTAAGAATAGTAATAAAGGTGTCACATTGAAATGATGTTTTGAAGTGGTTAATTTATGAAATTAAATGTTGAAAAAATTTGACCTTTGCTGAATCAGTCATAGGTAGACATGACTTTTTTGGAAAAGTGGATGGAAATTGGGAAATTTACTTTGAATCAGGAAAGCTAGTTAAAGGTCGACATGGAAATTGCCCAAGGAAGCCACCCTCAATTTTCCAACAAATCATGTTTTGTTGCAAATATTTGTAATGCTTGTGCACAATATGTGAAATAGTTGAGCTTAAATCAGTATCCTTCACTTAGAAAATCTCCACTTTCACTTTGTAATAGCCGGATCCTGACTGTTATTATACACAGTATCCTATGGTACTGTTATACTGCACATAACATGAATGTTCACTATATTGAAACAAAAAAATAGTTGACTAGTTTTAATTAATATACAAGAAATGTTATATCTCAATGTCATCTGCCTCTAAACACGGAGAGAGGGATGTGAAATACACTATTAAAAACTCAATATAGTTTTAAGGCAACAAAAACAAAAGATCCACAGCCCCTTAAACTGGATTGGAAATTTGAGGCATGCACTAAATCCTACCACTAAAATGTTTTTTCAGAAGAGTTATTGAGTGCAATCACACTAGCATGTCTCAAAACCAAATGCCTGGCTTTTGTGTTTTTTTAATGATAAAAATTACTAATACCTTTGCTAGTTTGCTTGCTTTACTGTTGAAATTGATAAATTAAAAAAAAAACCCTGATTTTCCATATATACAGCAAAATTTAAAAGGAATTTGTCAGGCCTGTAGGACAGGTATTTTTTTAATTCCATAAGCTAAAGATATACCTTCCTAGCAGCAGATACCTCTGAAATAAGGAAAAAGAGAACCCTTCCTCTCACATCTGGCGCAGGTGTGTACCAAAGAAATCAAAGTGATGATGGACGAATATCACAGTATCGGGGGCTAGCTAAATGTCCCATTTACTACAGCTTTGAATTGGGCTCGTCCAACATGGCCGCATGATGCCTGGAAATTCCAACTCAGGAACAGGCTGTACTAATTCTGTAGTCCTGTGATTTGAACTTTTGACAAATTGGGATTTACCCATATTCATATATGGGATGTGATGCCACATTGAGCTTTTTATTGTATCTGACCTTACGCGATAGGAAAAACTGGTTATGATTGTGTTTAATGTGCATGGGAAACAGGGGCTTCTTTCATACTTGGGGTCTAAGATGTTGGTGAGGTGTTAAAAATGCCAGTTAAAAAAGAACCACACATTTATCAGGAAAGGGGTATGCTCTATTGATGTTGGCCTATACCCCCATTTTGTACCATGTGCCCCTCAAGTAACCCCTTTTTTACTGGAGGGTTGAGTACTGCAGTCCTGTGATGATGGGTGAAGAAAAGTATCCAATGTCCTCTCGAAAACAGGGGATGCATGCAGTAGGTTAATGTCTGGTTTCCTTTGTAGGAGTTATCTTAGTGGTGAGTTCATTTGTAGTGAGGTGATTTTTTTGTCTCGCCTGAACTTTGTTCGGCAGAGACTTAGTAATCACGTTTCTCTGTCTGTATGTCTTGTCTGTATGCCGTCTGTCTGTCTTCGATGTCGTCATGCGGTCGTGTGCCTGACGTCCGGTTCACGGGCCTGTGTACGATTTATTCTGGAGTTCCGTAAGGCTATGATGATGTAACTTGGGAAAGAAGCGGGTCCACGAGTTCTAGACCTGATTAGATTTTGGGCGGAAAATATGCAAATTAAGTATTCTAATTTGCAGAATTAGCGAAAATTTCCTGCAAGGCTGTGTACAAGTTTTCTGGAGTTCGTAAGGAGTATGACGATGTAACTTGGGGAAGGGAGCGGGATGGAGAGTTCTCGAACTGCTTAGATTTCGGGCGTATTTAGGGCAAATTAAGTATTGCAAAATGAGCTAATTAATATGCAAAAAAAACAGCGATTGCTATAATTTGAAATAGGTACATTGGATACGGAAAAATTCTTCATGCAATGAAAGCCTATCATGGTGCGCATCTTGTGTTTCCATTTGAGCGTGTTGCTACAAGCGTTTAGGTATGAAAAGGAGATAATTAAATATGCGTAATACTGTATCTCTGAAAACCGACATAACAATCGATAGGCAAAATTCCTTCCCTGCATGAAAGAAAGAATTCTATGCCATGCATCTTTGGGTGAATCATAATGGGTCAAAAGTGCATGTGGGCCGATTATTGATTTTTTTAAAGGGGCATTTTTTGATGACAATTGATCTAATTAAAATGCAAAATTGCTGTGATCCACTGAAATGGTACATTGGAATTGCAAAATTCTTCGCTACCATGAGACTTCTATGCCGTACCTCTTGTGTAGAATCACAATTGCGGTTCAAATGCAAGTGGATCAAATAAAGGGGGATTGTTTGATGCAATGATCTAAATTAAATATGCGTAATTGCTGTTTCGCATACAATGGTACATGGTATGCCCAAAATGCCTTCGCCTACAGGAGACATATATGGTAAATTTTTGTGGAATAAACATGTGGTCAAAATGCATTGTGGGCCACGTAAAGGGGCATTCTTTGATTATTTTAAAATGGCAACTAATGCTAAATGCTTGGTCCATTTCAACCAAATTTCTCCGGTTGTCAATGGTTGCAGTGTGAAATACTACACCTTCAAAAAGAATTGGATTCAGGAGTTTGTTACCTTACAATACATTGGTCAGCAGGGGTTTATTTTGGCAGTATATGGCTGTGTTGTGATTTGGTGGTGTACAAAACAGGTGTTCAATCCCAAGACTTATGCAAAAGGGGGGGGGGTCCACCCACACCCACCAATAAAAGGTATTAAATCAATTTAATTAAAAAAAAAAAAAAAAAAAAAAGCTGATCATGCCCATGTTTCATGAAATGGTTTTCACTTCTTGGGTCAGTTTGTTGGGTTGCCAGCCTGGGTTTTACATTTTGGAAAATGTGAAAAATACGGGCCAAAATTGTGATCCATTTCTGGAGCCCCGTAGAGCGCTCAAATTAAAATGTGGTCACAAGTGATTTTTGCAAAAATAGTGTTGACAAATTGAATAAATTCCTACGTTTGACTAAATTAGTGAATTTGAAGGATTTTTTGCAATGACTTTCATGATAATATGAAAAATGTTGTGGCCCGGGAGGTGGGTGGGTGTCAAATGAAAAGAGGCAGAAAGAAAGTAAAGAATATATAAATGCAACCCGGGGGTGCTACTCCGAACATCTCTTGGTTATTATTAGGTTGGGGACATTTCAAGATTAATATCTCCCAAACGGAAGAGTTTGTGTGGCCTCTTGGTGGTTATCAAATGAAAGAGTGAGAAGTATAGAGAATACTATAAATGCAAACCCGGGGGTGCTACTCATAAAATCTCTGAGTGTGCTATGTGGGGGACTTGTCAAGATTAATATCTGCAAAATGGAAAATGTTGTGTTGGGACCCCTAGGGTGGTGTCAAAGAAAGATGTGAGGAGGTATAGAAGACTATCAAATGAAAACACGTGGGGTGCTACTCCTATTCATCTTAGTTATGCTCTTGCTGAGATCCCCTTATCATGATTAATATTCTCCCACAATGGAAAATGTGTTGCCCCCTGGGGTGGTGCAAATGAAAGAGCAGTAAGTAAAGAATACATAAATGCAAAACCAGGGGTGCTACTCTAAAACATCTCGGACTTATGCTCGTGTGGGGTTTCAACTTGCAAGTGAATATCTCCACAATGGAAAAGGTTGTGACCCCTTAGGGTGGTGTCAAATGATATATGGGAAGTACCAACTAGTAAGACATTGGAGTTAATCTGTTTGCACAACTTTGTTGGGGACACCTGGACGCGCACAGTTGCAACTCTGGTGTGCTGCTTTGTCTTACAGTTATGCGCGGAAGCAGGCGAGACTTGTGGCGAGAACCGCCTGTTTTGTAAAAATTGAGTGTTATTACTTTCAGGAGAGCTTTCCACAGACAGTCAATTTCAAAAGGGGATTCCACATGTGCATTTGTAATTTAGTGACAAAATAGCAATCCATATTCTAGTGGTTTTCAGGTATGTATTTTTGGCTAAAAATTGGTTTACATTGTGTGGTGTTTAAAAAAAGATAGTGCCTTTACCTTCCTCGAGTCAGTGACATGAGGGTATTATGCAGTGAACACAGCATGAAAACGCAGGCGTTAATTCAAAGCGCTGGCATAGCCAGGTGCGCGTATAAAGGCGGTGTAAAAATGCACACACAAAATATCTGTCTGAACGCGCTGATGTCACTGACTCGAGGAAGATAAATGGAGTATAAGAACTTGACCCCATCTTCCAATAAAACGATGCCCACTGCTATCACAACACCATCACTCTCAATATTGTTTGTATTGATTGCAAATTATAAAATTTGGCATGTCTCTATCTGCATTCTCTTAGGAATGTTAGATTGCACTCAATTGTGATATTCATTGGGACAATAATACTTCACTCAATTCCAGTTCACTGTTTCTCTACTCGCATTAATGATACTCTTCATCAGTGGTTTCCAACATGTTTTTCAGTCACTGCCACGAATTGAGAACTTGCCGCTACAACTTGTGTCTCGGTAATTCAAATCCAAGAATAATTCAATTCGATTTTCAGATTGTGATTTAAGAGCCATGCTCCCTCCATGTGATTGCATTACACATGTATGTGTTATCATTCTTTCCACACAGGAGGTAACTTTGTAAGATTTTTAATACTGGCCAATGAATTCAACGTTTTCCTTGTCTTTCACTGTAAACATACCATTACAAATAGTGTGTTATTAGTTTCTTGAAGACTTGAGTGAGTAACCCACGCTTTAATATGAACTATATTTTCCCCACTGGCAGTTGGGAGTATTAGAAAAAGATTGATGTCAAAAGAGTTGCGATATCCAGCAGGAAAGGCTTATCTTTGGATGTGGCAGATGCAAGTGTCAAACTAGAATTCCTAAGCAGGTTTGTAGCATTGCTGGTGTGATGATGCATTTAAAGCCACAACACCATTTAGCTAGCTAGCTATACCAAAGTTTGCAGTATGAGATTCCACACTGCCGCTAAATCTGGTATGACACCTTCTGGCTGATAGTGTTGGAGAAAAAGGTTTAAAATATGTGTCAGGTTTTGGTTAAAGTTGTATTCCATGATCTTTGCGCCTCTTTTTTGTGTCGCCTGCCCTAAGGCAGGAAGATGCATAGGGATCACTTTGTCCACTGTCATCTGTTGTTGTTGTTGATGTCTGTTGTTGTGAAAAAAGGGTTAACATTTGTTGGTAAAATGAGTTATTCTACTTTCAGTGAGCTGCTTTCCACAGACAGTTCAATTCTCAAAGCGATCCCCATGTGCATTTTGTCATTTAGTGACAAAATTAGCAATCCATATTCTTAGTGGTTTCATGTTTGTAATTTTTTGGCTAAAAATTGGTTTACATTGTGTGGTGTTTAAAAAAAGATAGTGCCTTTACCTTCCTCGAGTCAGTGACATGAGGGTATTATGCAGTGAACACAGCATGAAAACGCAGGCGTTAATTCAAAGCGCTGGCATAGCCAGGTGCGCGTATAAAGGCGGTGTAAAAATGCACACACAAAATATCTGTCTGAACGCGCTGATGTCACTGACTCGAGGAAGATAAATGGAGTATAAGAACTTGACCCCATCTTCCAATAAAACGATGCCCACTGCTATCACAACACCATCACTCTCAATATTGTTTGTATTGATTGCAAATTATAAAATTTGGCATGTCTCTATCTGCATTCTCTTAGGAATGTTAGATTGCACTCAATTGTGATATTCATTGGGACAATAATACTTCACTCAATTCCAGTTCACTGTTTCTCTACTCGCATTAATGATACTCTTCATCAGTGGTTTCCAACATGTTTTCAGTCACTGCCACGAATTGAGAACTTGCCGCTACAACTTGTGTCTCGGTAATTCAAATCCAAGAATAATTCAATTCGATTTTCAGATTGTGATTTAAGAGCCATGCTCCCTCCATGTGATTGCATTACACATGTATGTGTTATCATTCTTTCCACACAGGAGGTAACTTTGTAAGATTTTTAATACTGGCCAATGAATTCAACGTTTTCCTTGTCTTTCACTGTAAACATACCATTACAAATAGTGTGTTATTAGTTTCTTGAAGACTTGAGTGAGTAACCCACGCTTTAATATGAACTATATTTTCCCCACTGGCAGTTGGGAGTATTAGAAAAAGATTGATGTCAAAAGAGTTGCGATATCCAGCAGGAAAGGCTTATCTTTGGATGTGGCAGATGCAAGTGTCAAACTAGAATTCCTAAGCAGGTTTGTAGCATTGCTGGTGTGATGATGCATTTAAAGCCACAACACCATTTAGCTAGCTAGCTATACCAAAGTTTGCAGTATGAGATTCCACACTGCCGCTAAATCTGGTATGACACCTTCTGGCTGATAGTGTTGGAGAAAAAGGTTTAAAATATGTGTCAGGTTTTGGTTAAAGTTGTATTCCATGATCTTTGCGCCTCTAATTTTTTGTTCCCTGCCTAAGTCAGGAAGATTGCATAGGGATCACTTTGTCCACTGTCATCTGTTGTTGTTGTTGATGTCTGTTGTTGTGAAAAAAGGGTTAACATTTGTTGGTAATATCCGCATACTTCGATGGATTTAAACCAAACTTGAGTCATAGATGCAACATGGGATCCCTCATTTGCTGATGAGGTCAAAGGTCACATACCAAAAGTCAAAGGTCACATACCAAGGTCAAAGGTCATGTGAGGTCAAGTTGTAAGATATGCTGAAAATGTTAATTTGACCTAAATTGAAAAGTTGAAGTTCAATTGGAACCGAGCTTGAGTCATAGGTGCAACATTGGATCCCTCATTTGTTGATGCAGTCAAAGGTCACATGCATGGCTCGAAAAAGTGGGAAATTTGGGAAGCTCCTTCCCAGGAAACTTGGCCATTTGGAGGGAAACTTGGCCATTTGGAGGGAAATTTATACATAAGATATAGTGGGAAATCTGTGAGAAATGCAATTATCTTCCCAGGAAATTTACATTTTTTCACCCCTGGTCACATGCCAAGGTCAAAGGTCATATGAGGCCTATCATTACAAACTGCGACGGCAGGCAACACATGCAGTCCGAGGACCGATGTATTTTTTGTTTATGATTCACTAGATATGTACAAGAAAAGGTTATTTCCAAAATTTCAGTTGATTCTGACGATGTGTTTTGATGTTATGAGCAAATGTACGGTGCGTCATTGGCTACTGTGTTATTTCTTTTTTTATGGACAGAAAATACAAAATTGTGAATTTCTTCTAGACTAGATCAAATTTGCATGTAAGATTAGGCACACGTATTCTACTTAGGCCAACGGTTTAGATGATATAAAAATCTCTTTTTTGAGGTAAGTTGGGTGGACAAGGCTGTGGATCACAAAATGCTCCTTTAAAATTGAAAAAAAAAAGATCAACAATTCTATGGGACTTCCTGCTGACTGATATTGACTGCAATACTAATTTAAACCCCACTCCAACAGGAATTCTTAGACAAGAGCCATTATAATTTGAGAGGGGATCAAAAAACCATCATAGTCTTCATGCTCTGGTAGCTGGATAATATAGTGGACAAGGAGGGCATTTTCATCCTTACTATTGTGTTATAACAGTTACAAGCTTTTCAGGGAAATATTGTTGGTGAACATTACAATGCCTCAAGGAATATCTTTAACACTGATGGCCATATGGGCCTCACTGGTATGTATGTGTGTGTGTGTGTAGAGGGGAATATGAGTGCATGGAAAAGGTGAGAATTTGGTATATTTTGAGCTATAAATAACATAAATGTTTGCTAAAAGTGACACTAGGACTGTAGTGAACCTGTAGTCTCAAATTAAACCAATGTATAATGAGGGGCAAACCTTTTTATTCTGTTTCTCAGCATGAAAGCATAACCTTTGATCTGTGTATGAATTACCGATACAAAGGCCGCATGGAGCAAAATATCACAGGTGTAGACCGCCATTGAAAACGGGAATAATCAACCGAATTTTCCTCTCATCAGGCATTCAGCAATGAAATATTGTGAGTGACATGCTCAACAAACAGTATTGACAAAGAAAACAAACTTAACACAGTACAGACTTCTGTGCAACACACCAGACCAGTTAAAACCTTAGAATTACATGTACTTTAGTTAAAAATTGCTGAGAGTTTTCTCAAAGGTAAAAAAAGAGGAAATTTTGCAAAGCTAATGTGGGTCCAGCACTGGGCTGAGGAGTACAGTTTGCTAGATGTTCAGTTATTATTTCAACTGCCTTTAGATGGTACTTAATCCAATTTATTTTGAGCGGTATACAGACCTGAAGAGTGGGAATTGGAAAGCCGGGGTTTCAAAGGAAAGTACAAGTAGGTGGATGAAGTGAAGTGCCTCAGGTCTTATACCCAAAGTGCTGCAAATGAAGACAAAAATTGCGGAGCAGCCCGGATCGGATCGTGCCACTAATTTTGTGGCCCAGTTTCAGGTCGCATTTTTGAAAAGGTTGTTTTACTTTATCTTTTCATTTCTGTGTTGGCAGACTACTTTTGCCCAATAGGTGCAGACCACTTCAGTTGAGTTATATCAGCACTCAGTTTCATGCCATTTTGATTGCAACACTCTTCTGGCTGATCTTTTTCTCGGTATTTATCTTTTGTTTTTATCAGAGGTTGGTTCAGTTTTATCAGTTACTTTGTAAATTCATTTGCCATAAAATTACAGTGTCATTTTTGAAGGCTAATGAACTATACTTTGTCTTGTCTGAAGTATGAAGTGACGACACGCGCGTATACCCAGTGCCGCCTTTCAGTTGCAGTGCGCTTGTGCTTTGCCTACGCGGGCGCTGAAAGTCGGTACAAAGTTTACACATGCATTGCTACTTCATACTTCGAACTGGACAGAGTATACAGTTTTTTTGGTATTAATTTGCATGAAGGAGTCCTGTTTACTTTATTGACAACATTTTCATAACCATATTTGAAATCGGCAATAAAACTAAAAGTATCATTCAAATTAATCCAAGCCAGATTACACAGGTGCATCAGTTGAGCCTTCCTGAGTGAGTGTTCTTAGCTGCATCCTTGTATAAATGACTTCAAACACACATTTTTGTAAACGCAATTGAGAAAGGTGCACTGTAATTTAAATCAGAAAAATAAATCAACAGGTTTCATGGTTTTCAATCAGCATCATGGCCGCATATATACACATGTACTGAGTATATTTTTCGCAAACTCTGAACAAACCCGTATGAGTTTTACATACAAAAGTGTGTATACATGGTATGTCAAAAACAAGATGAGATGGTGTGGAACAGCAATTTTTGGCTCACTGTGGTTAATATAATCTGTATTCCCTATAAAAGATAACAATTTAACAATTGTTATTGTGTTCCTCATTGTGGCACAGGCCTCAATATTTTGGTCTTCTGGGTTTGTCAGAATTGACATTGCTAGCAGAAGGGCTCATCCCTTATGCCCACAGATAATGGTAGTGGTTGTTGGAAGGTGGTCATTGCATTAGCCTCTTCACCCTCAGATGATGCATACCAGTCTGATGATGTTAACAAGGTGATTGCCTTTGGCATTGAAATTTTAGAAGAGGCATTATTGCAATTTGTTGGTTATCCTTCTGATAGGCATCTAAATAATAGTGAATTGGACAAGGTACTTAGAGAAAGTGTAGTTGAAAGCTAATCTACTGTCTGACTGTTTTGGATGATAGAAAATTCAGAGTTTCTGTTTAGCGTGTATGTTTAAAGTGTTATGTGGCTTTACTTTGGAATTTTAGTTCAGTTATGACCAGCTGTACTCTAAGTAATAATTGTTTGAACTGATTCGAACAATCTGCTGCGTATGTGCATGAAGATCGCACTGCTGTAGACAGCTCGTAAACACAACGATTAAAATAGACATGCGATATGCCTGTGTACAGGTCGTACATGGTAGTACTGTGACGCTTAGTTCAAGCAATTGTAATGGACACGTAGTATTACCCTCCTAGTATTAGGATGGGTAATACTACAGAACCCTAGTTTGGGAGGTATAGATGAATTTGAGGGTGGGATTATAGAGAGTTGAAATCAGAAAGACGTACTCAGCACTGAAAGAAATAGTAAGAATTTCTTAATTCTGCTGTAATATGCTTTGAGAAATGTGGATGTTTAATATTTTCACTAAGTAAATCTATTCATTACTCAAAAGGTAACATCTCATAAAGCTCATAGTATGCTACTGTAAGCAACATTATATAAACTTTAGTAAGCAGAAGAAACATTTTATTATGAAAAACAGCAGAAGTAAGCAATTCTTTAATATTTCTTCGTGTTCTGAGTACATCTTTTTGATTGTGAACCCTCAATATTGACTCTAAAAGAAAGCGAGGTATATTAAATCTGGTTTGTGGTATTGCTAGATAAATTATTTTCTGTGTTGTATCTCCGATTTAAAGGAAGTCATCCCCTGGACTACCTTTAAAAAAGTTGATTTCTATATCATCTGAACCATGGCCTAATTTAGCAGGTGTGCTAGTGTTATGTGCCAAAGTTGCAATGCATACACACGACACCTTCACTGTGTAATTCCATCAGTGTCATATCTTGCATGGCCAATCAGTTCCAGGATAGTTTGATAAAATTTAACACCAAAATAAAGAAAACAAACAATGGACAATTTGTGAAAAGGCTTTGCTTTACTGCCCTCCAATAGTAGGGGTGGGATTTTAGTCAAGAAGGGACTATTACTCAGACCAATTATGGATAGTGTATTTTCCAAGACCGAATTCGTCCAACCATGTGACCAAGCCGTTCCATTAGCATGAGAGGAGCCTACTCACCAGGAAAATATCGATAGAATTGGACTGAAAAAAGGCCACCCACCAAAAAAAAATAATTATGTTATAACCCTATCCATTGTACGCGACATTACCATTCATGTCCATCAGACTGTCCCTGATGTACTCTACTCACCTCACTAATATTTTTGGTCTCCCGGCCAACGGTAGTTGGTCATGAGGGGGACTATAGAAATGCCCTGAGTCTGTGTGTTGGTGTGCGTGTGTGTGTGAGTGCGGTCCCCACGCAATATCTCTGGATCTAAGCAAGTGTGGGTGTCCATCGTCGCAACATGAGAGTGCATCTCAAAGTAGGCGTGGCTGGGATGTAAAGTGGGTCATGTGACAGAGGTCAAAGTTCACAAGCTTATGGTCAAAAATAGGGTCAAATTGGTCAAAAATAGGGTTTATATTGTTATAAACCTTGTAAACACGATCTCTTTTGATCAAAGCCAAGTATGGGTGGCATCTTTCGCACATAGATGTCACCCAGTAGACGGTGGATGAGTTTCGGAGGTGGGGCAGGTGGCATGGTCAAAGGTCACATATGGTCCAAAATAGGGTCAATTTGGTCAAAATGGATTAAATTGCTATAATCCTTGCCAATGTGGCAGGGTGATGAAACTGGGTGGGTGTGGTCCAAGATTCAGTGACCGAAAAATATTGAAGGTATTTTCATTGTCAAGGTCCTGCAGGGGGTCATTCAAGGGCAAATGGAATAAAATTGCGATAGCCCTTGCTCAATTGTGGTTAGGATGCTGAAACTGGTGGGTCTTGGGTGGTCAACATTCAGGTGCCTAAAAATTGAAGGGTCATTTCAAGGGTCATTGCGGGGTCATTCACAGGTCAACCACTAAGTAGGTGGTGGATGTTGAAACTTGCGTGGGTTGTGGTCACATTCGTCGCCTAAAAATTGAGGTCATTTCAAGGTCTTCTAATGCGGGGTCATCCAGGTCACATCACTAAGTATGGGGAAGGATGATGAAACTTGGGGGTATGGTCAAAACTTCAGTGCCAAAAATGCTTGTGGTCATTCAAGGTATGTGGGGTCAATCCAAGGTCAAATCCATACAAATGGTTGTATGGTCATGAAAACTGATGGGTTGTAGTGAGTGTATAATGCATTCATTGCGAAAATGTCAAGGTCATTTCAAGGTCGTGGGGTTTATTCTAAGGTAAACTAACTTCAACATGGGGTGAGGCATGAAACTTGTTTTGGGTTTTGGTCAAACATTTCTAAACTGAAAATGTGAAGGTCATTTCAAGGTCAAAGTGGGTCATCTAAAGTCAAATAACTACAAAGAGTTGTATGGTAACTCTAGTCAAACATTGATACGGTTCATTTGCAAATGCTAGTGGCCAGGACAGCATCAGTGTTTGAGAAACCACGTATTCCACCAATTCGCATTCTGGGATGATTTAAAATTACTATTCCTTCCATTTACTATCGCAACCGGGCGGGGGACCTGTGTGGAGTTCGAGAACCGCTTGTTGGTTCGAAAATATTATCCCCCAAAGTGTTCATCAGGTTAGGCCATGATAACACTAACGCGGCCGGATGCAATGAGAGAAACGAAAACGTGCGTACCCGGCGGAAAGTGTTTCGTTGAATCTCGGCCGTAACAACGATTTTTTGTCGCGCAAATGACTCTCATTGGACCTCAATGCATCTGGGCCGTTCTTACCGGAAAAATGACGGAGTTCTCGTTGAATCTGGGCGTCTTTACGGAAAATGACGCGAGTTCCTCGGTGATCTGGGAAGTCATTCCCGGAAATGATGCGATGCTTTTCACTGCATTCCGCAGAAGGCGCAATGCTTTTCATCAGGGGGGAAACTGTGTACACATGCCCATAGACAATTTCGATGGTGATAGCGCACATTTTTGATAAAGGCTATTTTAAGATGAAATAAACGAATGCATGACATAAACCGGAGCATGACGTAGCGTTATAGCGCCACGAACGACTATGACGTAGAGTAATAGCGCCACTCCCGACTGGCGAACTATAAGCTATCAAATTTCAGCAGATCAGTGTGACAGTAGTACGCACCCATTATTTATTATTTATTTATTAATCCTGTTCTATTTGGCATCTCGCACGCGATGTGCCTCGTTGCATCGGGGACGTCTTTCCGGAAAAATGGCGCGATGTTCCCCGTTGCATCTGGGCAGTTCTTCCGGGAGGGGAAGAACAATGATGCGATGTTCCTCGTTGTATATGGGCCGTATTACGCGGAAAATGACGCGAGGTTCGTCGTTGCACTGGGCCGTTATTGACTCTACGCTACTTATTCCTGTGCCGGGAAGAAAAACGGCCGAGATGCAATGATGAAAAACGCAAAATTGGCTCTCGCCCCCCCCCCCCTTGCATCTGGGCCGTTTAAAAATAAAAATAGATTGCACCTCGTTGCTTTTGGGCGTCGGTCGCCAAAACGACCCGGTCCGGGTTAGGGTAATAAAATATGAAATCAATACATCAAATAACATAAAAAAAACTAAAACACAAACAAACACAAATTATTTAAACAAAATTCTAACCAAAAGCATTTAGATAAAAAGGAATCTTATAATGCAGGAAGTTGAAAGAAATTAAATAAAAAAAATAAATGGGCCGCTGCAATGATGGTAAATAGCCACACTCCATTGATATTAAAAGATTACGCTTTGTGTGATTCCATTACTTGGCGATTTCACAGGTCACGATTTCAAAGCCTTTCATTAAACTAATACGCATACTGATTTGATTCCCGGCGCTCTTTTCAAATTGAACATTCAAAATAGGATGCTTTAATTAAAATCAGAATTGCGTTAAGTTTTGTAAGTTTGCACAGGGCAGCTTATACTTACTTACAGGACGTCTATCTGTTCAGATTAAAATGGACCGAGTGGACAAAAGCGGATTTTTGGCACCTGGCAAATATATACATGAAGCGAGGTACCATCTTTACCTTTTGATCATCACTCCCTGCCCCATCCCAGCAACCAAAGATAGCTCTTCAGAAAACGTACTTTAGGACTTCTTTATCTTTTGGTATGGAGAAAGAATAACTGTTTACTCACCCTAAGGTTAGTTTTAGATGGAGTAAAAAAACACCTGAAACAATACAGAAATACAGAAAAGTTGGGAGAAAAGCTGAATTTTGATTGATTAAAAAGACATCATTTCAAGTCCTTTGGATATTGGCCAAAGCGCAAATTCCAAGACGTTTAATGTATTCAGTCCTTTGATTTTGACATGTTTTATACCGAGCTGAAGCACTCAGGCTCTTGTTGATAAGTATAGATTGAATTTGTTAGGAAAGCGTAGTCTGCAGTGGAGTAGCTTGGAGTGGGTTGTAGGGGTAGGTAGGCTTGTATGTAGATGTGTTAAAGGGGCATTTGGTGATCAACACATCCCCTTGACTTGCCTCAAGAGTTGAGAGGTTTTAACATCATCTGAACTGCAGCCTGTGCATTATCTTATGTGCAGATCGTTTTTTGATGTTTCGGTCTGTAAAATTACAAACACAGTGGTGGCCGATGGGGAATCATAACACGGAACATTTGCTCCTATCATCAAAATGCCCCATCAGAATCAACTGAAAATTATGAAATAACCTTTGCTTAAAAGGCTGACTCAGAGATTTCCCGAGGAGGGTGCCCTCAATTTTCAAACAAGTCGTGTTTTTTGCATGTACACAATGCTTGTTCATATACTAATTACTGTGTGAAATAGCTAAGCTCAAATCAAAGTCCTTCATATGGAAAATCGCAAATTTGTTATAAAATTCTGGATCTGGAAATTTAGTTATACACACTATCCTATGGCACTGTTATACTACACATAAATGTTCACTGCATCAAAACGAAAAATCCGATTCATCTCAAACTTTGGAATATTGCATTTTTGGTGACTATCTTTAGTTCTAGTTGACTATTTTTAATGAATACACAAAGTTATATTTCGAAATCTCTGAGTCAGCCTTTAAGGATATCAAATGGGTAGGGTTCTAGAATCACAAAGTGCACCTTTAAAGTGACAGGAGGAGATTTTTTTGAAGATAAAAAAATTCTCTCAAATTGCACTGGATGGATTGTAGACCACCTACCAATTTCGAAGATTTATTGAACAAACAAGTACAAATGAAAACCACAAACCTTGTTTTGAACTTGCCTGCTATCCTAATCGGCCATATAGGAAACCATGCTTTGATTTTCCGTTGTGTACGACAGAAAATACTAAATCATCTTGTTTCATAAGGCATATGAAAGTCGATGTTATGTTTCCCGTAACCCGGCTGCGTTACGATTTTCTGCCCGTGTTTGAGATGCTGAAATCCCTAAAAAGTTAATTATTTTGTATTTTAAAGAAAATATCAAGGTTTCTTCTTGTGATCACATCTTGCGAATGTGATTTTAGTAGATTTAAATCAAAGAACAGTTGCAAAATCATTTTTAAATGTAGGGTGGTGGTTTGACACAATATTGTAGCTATTAGAGCTTGACAAAGGTTGGTGAAATGGCTGTTTCTTCAAAATTACGAATAATGAAAAATGAAATAGTTGCCTCATTATGATTTGCAAAAATGTTACGGGAAACATAACATTGACACTCATTGGCCTAAAGACGGCATATTCGGCTTATTAACTTCATGTGTGATCTAATACACTGGTAAGCATTCTAAATATGCAGAAAACCAAGGTTTGAAAAAAATTTAGAGCGCTTCTTTCTGGAAATTAGTCGGTTACATCTTAAAAAATCAGAATTTTCCATCTAGATTTTTTTTTGGTGTATCCGGTCTTGATACTCCACTCACCCATCAAGTAAGAAATTCACTAGAAATTGCACATCTGCAAAATATTTGGGCTGAATTTCTGCTTCCAATTTTCATTTTAATATGATCATAATACAATGAGCAAAAAGGTGGTGTTGTGTTATGTTGTACAGCAGTCTATGGGCCTTTGAAATACACACATTTGCTGCTAGAGAAAAATTATTTGCTTTAACAAACCCCTCGTGTATTGATTTGAACCACGTCTGATATATCTGTGAACTTTTCATTGGATTAAATGAAATATATGGGAGTTTTTATAGTGCGTGATAACTGTTTGGTCATCATGCGTGGTAATAATTTTGTTTCAACTGGGTCCTCTCTACATAAACCCGTACAACTTATCACATTGCCAATTTCCTTCAAAATGTTGTCGATCATTCGAATTTGAAATTAATGTTTGAGTATTTACATTAGGTGAAAACGGTTGAAATTTAAATAGGGTATAACAGTGAGCAAACATTATACAAGTTCTACATGGTTAGAGGGGAATTAGAACACATTTTCCCTTAGGTACTGGCTATGGGCCTCTCACCCCGAACCCGAAAGGTGAGGGGTGATAGGCCCATAGCCAGTACCAAGGGAAAGTTGTGTGCTCTATTTCCCGATATAAACCATGTAGTATTTGTTTCATTACACCTAACTCTGGGGACGAGGTTGTAGGGAAACAGTTTGAATTATATCCCTCATGAATATATTCATGTTCATTGATTGGTTAAAAGTGTGTCACATGACCACAAATAGTTTAACTATTTGTGAGAAAGAGAGCGAAAGAGAGATCACAGGGAAATAGACGCCTATTTACCTCTGACGTCAGAGGGAAATAGGCGCCTATTTCCCTCTAGCCTCGATACCCGTGTTATCTGTTCCTTTATCGGTTTTTTCGCTGTAGTCAATACGACTGTTGACGTTATGCATGATAATGCACAGAAACTAATTACGTATGTTCTGTCAGTGTTCGAGTAGTTGTGTCAGGATATTAACACCGGTGATTTCCGCGGTGATTTTTATTTTAATACCATGGCATGGACAACACTGATCTCACAACACTGCATGGCTGTGCACGGAAACAGAAAGGTGAGCTCTATCTCAGTCCCAGATCTATGCAGAAAATATCTATGCCCTGGTAAATTCGGTACGGACTTCAGCGTCATTTATTTACCGTCATTTATTTTCCTCTGTCTAAAAGGCAGTCAAAGCTCAAGCTCTTGCCTAGCCTAGCCTAGCCTAGCCTAGCCTACAGAGTATAGGCCCTAGTACAGGTGACAGGCATGCAGGAAAGCCTAGGCCTATTTTTTGTTAAGTAGGCCTCAGGCTCAGTTTCACTTTTAACCAATCAATGAACAAAAAATATATTCATGAAGGATATAAAACAAATATTTAATGATCTTAGTCGGGATCTTTGTGGAATCTATTGGTCCCCTCGGTGAACTGGAGGGCGTGGGGTACTATTTTCCGTCGACCTTCGGTCTCGGGAAAATAGTACCCCACGCCCTCCAGTTCACCTCGGGGGCCAATAGATTCCACAAGGTCCCTCATGATCATTAAATATTTGTATACTATTTCCCTACTTGTAATCGGAATCAGCCAATGAAACAGCATGATTATGTTCATGAATATCCATGAGGTGTTATAAAATGGACTATGCTCTTCCTGTGGAAGATGTTACCTAAATCATCCACAGCAGGAAGTGTATTTCAAATGCAGGTTATCCAATAGGCTATAGATTTCATTTATAATGTATACTCCCCCATAGAAGACTTAAAAACCATGGCCTGATCAATAAGCCTCATTTTCTAGAACCCCAGATTTTACCGGAAGCAGTCAAAATTTTGGTGTTTTAAGAAAGACACTACATGTCTCACATACAAAATCTTACATAGTGATGTGCTATAGTGCCATCTCCTTTGGGACTGTATTAGCGAAGCCTTTTTGCAAATATTTTGTGTGTGTGTGTGTTTTTTTAATTTTCTGTGATAAATCTTCTGTGACCATCCTGGGAACTGATTGGGCAGTGAAGATAATATGGAATTATACTGTAACAGCACCATGTGTATATGAATGCGGTCAACCAAATGGGATACTGCAGTCTGACACATAGAGCTAGAATATAAACCAAAAGGGGAATCGCGTGTATTATGGAATAGCCCAAGCCATAACCGATTTCTCTCACACACAGCGCGCCGTGGTTGTTACTGTGTAAGCACTCGCGTGTCGTCACTGTTGAGGCGCAAGCACACGCATATAAATATATGTGCGTCACGCGTTATGTTATTAGTGTTGCATTTCCCCAGTGTTCCATTGTCTGATCGCCGATTTTTCTGCAATAATTATGCGAAAACCAATCGATTGAAGAAACCATGAATCTAGAAAGATTCCTGGATCCCTAATGCACAAAAAGTGTCCCGATGACCCCTGTTAATTTTGCTTAGGAAAAGAGATATATGAGTCCGTGAGATAGCATGTGGCATCAGTTGTTGTTGTTTTCACTCACTAAGTGTGACGAACGTAAAATACTCACGTGTCTCATAAATATGCATAAGGACTTTCCAAATAGGACGATACGTAAACCAAATATGGTGGTGCCCAACACTATGATAATGAAGTGCGTATGCTCATTATAATACTTAGGGCACCTCAATTTTGGTTACGCCGTTTCGGGAGAATATGCAGGTCTCGCTTATATTTTAGGTCCATGAGTCTAACGGCATTTTTTATGTTAGTGTTGGGCATTCTCATTGTGGTTTAAAACAGGGTTAGGTTGACAGATGTTTGATGTTTGCACAGAAGTATATGCCCATTTACGCAAAGATGTCTTGTTCCGCTCGGCCTGTGATTTTGCCCTCCACACGCGCCTTCAGTGATTCTCTCACACACATTTTCAGGGGGCAAGCATCAGGGGCGCCAAATTTTTAATGTTGTTTTATATGTAAATTGACACGTGCAGAAAATCACTAATTTTTCAGGAGGGGCAAGAGGGGGCAAGATTCCCCACAGGAGGGAAGCTGCCCCCCTGCCCCCTCTGGTTATGCCACTGTTTAATGCATGGACATAGAGTACTTAATGAAGCTGAAGGTCTAATGTAGCTACTTTTACCAGTAATTGATCATTTGAAGTGAGAATGCTAGAAAATTTTTGAATGAAAGTAGACTAGAAATATTAAGCTTAAAGGTGCTTGTTCCGATTGTCTATCGTGTTCTCTACTTGATATGAGAGCCTGACACTTGTACACCCTGACCATTAAGTATCGTGGGGAAACAAACTTGCAGTTTTGATGCTAGACGCAATAATGCACAGTGCAACGCCCTATTCACTACTGTGCTAATATTGGTGGTTAACTATTAATACGGTAGTTTTTTATCTGTATCTTGAGAAAGAAATGGATTTGAAAGCTGAAAACAATGAGAAAAATATGGCATTTCATCTAATATCAAAATTGATACTACTTCAGAGTAAATCAGAAAGGTCCCAGAGATGATCAGAACAAGCACCTTTAACAATTTATTATGTCTTGGCCATGCTGCTAAAATACTTCAGCAATGCAAATATGTTCATGTTTTGTTTTACCTTAAGAGACTTAAAGGTACATTTCGTGATTCCAGCCCCTTCTGTTTTATTCATTCTTCACTAAATATCCTTGAGTAAAGCTTATTCACAACTTTTTAGCTGATCCCAATGTTGCGGTTTTGTGTTATGAGCAAATGCGCGTTTCCCACGGTCCCATAGGTCACTGTGCTATAATTTCTGTCCGTTTATGGACAGAAAATACAAAATTGCAAATTACTTACAGACACGGCTGAATTTTTTTTTTTTTTTTTTTTTTTATAGGTATTTTGAATCAATATTATATGAAAAACGAGGTCGGTGACCCCCATTTTTTATTTTGGATTGTTGGTTACCATCGATGGAAGTTTGTTCATACCGAGTTTCAATGAAAAATTTCGGACAGATCTATCGTGTCCTAGCCTCCTTAATGAAGCTGAAGGCCTAATGTAGCTACTTTTACCAGTAATTGATCATTTGAAGTGAGAATGCTAGAACATTTTTGAATGAAAGTAGACCAGAAATATTAAGCTTAAAGGTGCTTGTTCCGATTGTCTATCGTGTTCTCTACTTGATATGAGAGCCTGACACTTGTACACCCTGACCATCAAGTATCGTGGGGAAACAAACTTGCAGTTTTGATGCTAGACGCAATAATGCACAGTGCAACGCCCTATTCACTACTGTGCTAATATTGGTGGTTAACTATTAATACGGTAGTTTTTTATCTGTATCTTGAGAAAGAAATGGATTTGAAAGCTGAAAACAATGAGAAAAATATGGCATTTCATCTAATATCAAAATTGATACTACTTCAGAGTAAATCAGAAAGGTCCCAGAGACGATCAGAACAAGCACCTTTAACAATTTATTATGTCTTGGCCATGCTGCTAAAATACTTCAGCAATGCAAATATGTTCGTGTTTTTTTTTACCTTAAGAGACTTAAAGGTACATTTCGTGATTCCAGCCCCTTCTGTTTTATTCATTCTTCACTAAATATCCTTGAGTAAAGCTTATTCACAACTTTTTAGCTGATCCCAATTTTGCGGTTTTGTGTTATGAGCAAATGCGCGTTTCCCACGGTCCCATAGGTCACTGTGCTATAATTTCTGTCCGTTTATGGACAGAAAATACAAAATTGCAAATTACTTACAGACACGGCTGAATTTGCACGTAAGATTTGGCACACATGGATTACTAATATTAGTGGTTCAGATGATATGAAAGTCTCAACTTTTTTGAGGTAAGTCGGGGGGACGAGGCTGTGGATCGCGAAATGCCCCTTTAATACTTAGATACTCTAGGTTAGAGTCAATCCAAATCACCTCCTTTCCAGTATAATATACAGAAAGAACTCAATACTCATATTTTAATCACAAGCACAAACCAGATACTTGAAGTGAGATAGGATTTCAAATATTACTCTCAACATCAGCTACAAAATGTCATTCTGCAATCTCTCCAGTTGCAAGAAGCAGATACAAGCAGTTGTCCAAATTTGTAACCAAATCCATGTTAAGTCACATGCTGTAATTAAAAGACGTCAAAATCACGTAACTCTGTACTGTTTGATCTGAAGTGAAAGAAATGAATGTAAATTGTGGCTGAGGATATGGCTCTTGTTACATTTGCCATGCCCAAAGTTTGAAATTAGAAAGTGGAAAATGAGGGTGCTGCTCAAGTCCTTGGAAGTTATTGTGATCATTTAATGTGATATTTTGTGAATGCTGGATGTTGAAGCTACAAAGTTCTCCACATTTAGATAGTGTGTCAAGAAAGTTGTTACCAAGGTGTTGTAAAATATTGCAGGCAATGGACAGGGTATCATTAGTGTTTTTGATACAGTAGCTGGAGTGGCGTAACAGGCGGGGGGGGGGGGGGGGGGGGGGGGGGGGGGGGGGGCAGGTTGCCCCCCCCTGACGACTTTGGCCGGGAAAAAATTTGCAAAAATCATGCTAAATCAGTCGTTTTTTAGCCCTCTGACCGGGAAAAATTGGCTTTTTGCCCCCTCAGAGCGGGCAGACCCGATACGCCACTGAGCTGCTGCATGTTTTGTTTTTGACTGGGTCAATCCACAACTGCTGGAGTTGGAATAGTGAACTTTTTTTACAGAAGGGAATTTCTTGAAATATACTGCAACTACCTGTCTTGTCTTGTATGTACCTTGAATTCAGAATTGTAGTTCCATGGCTCAAAGGGTTCCCTTTGATACATAATACTAGTACAGCAAGCATTCACAACAAGAAAGTTCTATGGCAGGTTGGCTAACAGAGTAAGTGCTGCTACATGTGTTTTAACAAGGTTGAATAGGGCCAAAGGCGCACCGAGATTACCAGCGTTTTGGAAGTTGACGAGGCATTAAAAAGGTAACAATTGTAACTTGGGGCAGTTCAAAATAGAAATCAATTGAATAGAATTAACAGTTGGGTAAATATCCACTTTCTTTTGGCCTGAAACTATTAAGGTGTTTTTTTTTCACTTGGTAAATGGAATATTTTAAAACATGGTGTATTATCATAGTTTCTTGCCCTTCTCCTCAAGTTCTGCATGTTCCCATTCTGTTAAAAAAACAATTTAGAACTTATACTTTGTTCATCACTTAATAGGCAGAAATTATTTGGCTTTTGTGTATCTGCGCATGAAAGTAATTCTGCGTGTAACCGTTTTACATGCGCACCTCTTGCTTCAAGCCTATATACGCCGTGCGTACATCACACATTGCATCTGCTACAGTAGCAGTGCTTGGAGTTGCGCCCGCATTATTTTATATTTTTTGGGTCAAAAAATGAGGCAAACCCCATAGTTATACCAGTGGCAGATTTAAGGAAAAGGGCCCTGTCAGCAGTTTAAGGTGGGGCCCCTTTAGCATCAAGGAGCAATGCAATATCGCACTTTAGTGCGACTAAGATGTGTCCGAGAGGGGCCCTGAGAGCAATATTTTAGGGGGGCCTGTCGCAGCAGCTAATGACACTGCTGACTCTTACGTCCTGGCATGCTTTAAACATACTTATAATACCACCAAAAACCTGTTTCATTCATAGTATTTATTGGCATCATGTAAAATCTGCATGAAGCAGTATGGAGAAACCATATATTTGATAAAACTGGGCCATAATATCATGTGTTTTGGACAAGCTTTCAAGGAATTCCAAAATGAAAGTGAGGTATCGCGCTGGCAAGCGGACCCCATAAGTGACTTCCCGAGTAACAAACTTACGCATGCGGCGTACCGTCAGGACGTCATCGGGGAACGGACGGGCGCGTGGCCCAGTTTTAAGCATACGTCCACAGTTGACTTCTCGTGATATGCGTCGCACTTGTTGTATCATATGGCATACTTTTTTCTTGATTTGGTGCCTTAAAATAATGATAACAATTCGCTGTATTGTCGACGGGTTGCACCAGCGTAGCGACCGTACCGACAAGAAAATCAGAACAGAATAGCTTTATTCAAGTTCCCAGTCAAAGAATCCGACAAGGAGATATCTGGAGTGTGCTGTGCGGTTAGCCCACGTGTACAACTTGTTACTCTGACGTCATTAAACGGGGTCAAATGCAACTCAAGCATCTTGATACGCGTTCGCGAAAACAGGAGACGGCCTTGTCAGTTTGGGATATTATCCTGAATTTTAACACTTTCCTCTGCCGATGTTTCACTTTTAATTAAAAATCTGTGTTGCGATATGATCAGGATACTGTTGAGGTACGAAATGTAAGACATTAAGAAATGTCTACTTACTCACCGTGTCCAGTGGACCTTTAAATGTTCAAATCCAACCACTGAGTTATACATAGGCCTATATTTTAGTACAGCCACATACTTATCAGAATTGGGTGTAAACTATTAAAGATGTAAAAGACTTGTGGTTAGGCTAGAAATGGCTATTTAAAAAATTATTCTATAAGATCATAAGGTGCCACGTGACAATTGTGCAAATGTCTTTGAAAATATCAAAATTGACTTTTTACTAACACACCTATGCCATGAATGGTCAAGATTTTTGAAGTCATACAGGTTCTCCGATATTTTTTCAATTGCCACGATGTTTTTTTTTTTGAGAAAATCAATTGCACTACAGCAAGTACCCAAATATTATTGAAGTTAAAGGTGCATTTCGTGATTCTATAGTGCCTCATTTTTGGTGTATTGTCCCAATAGATATCCTAGAGAAAAGCTTATTTCTGATGATGCATTTTGAATATGATGCAAACATGGCGTCACGAGCCCTCATAGGCCTAACAGCCACGTTTACGGATAGAAAATACAAAATTACGAATTTCTTCAGAGCAGATCAAAATTTTTGCAATGTAGATAGCACACTCTTGACTAAGACCAATGTTTTGGATGATACAAATCACAACCTTGTTTTTAGGTAAGTTGGGGGAAGCTGTGGATCATGAAATCTCCTGGTAAATAAAAATTGTTTCATGTTCACTTTGAAAGTATGGTCCTAGCATCCTGGGTCAAGACTTGTTCTAACAGGATTACAAGTTCCATCCTGCAGGGTTGATGTGCAAACTTCTAGAAGGGATGGAAGCTGTGGTTGAGGTAGGAAATATGAATCTGTCCACATAAATTGGCCTCAATTTATTACTGTTGTTTATTTTATTAATAGTTTATCATTAGTGTCAGATTGTGTTAAACTTTGCAACTCAGACTTCCATGTATACCTAATACCAGCAAGTGATTTGTGCTGAGATTTGGCAACACTCTTGCTAACAGAATCCCATAAGCGCACTTCTTATCAGCTACTGTAAACAGCCCTTGCATTCATCACCAGGAAATTTCAAGAGCCTGAGTGTATTGAGAATTGCATGCCCTTGTAGACCTATCCAATATGATCTTGAACCACTCTTGAACCTCTATGCACTATCCCCTTGATGGCTTGGTCACGTTGATGAACTTGACAGCTCTGTGACACAGTTCTGCCACCTACATGAGTGGAGGTTAGTTCTCAATTGGAAGGTGAATTTACCCAAGGTAGCCTCAAGGTGGTGATATTCTGCAGCTATCTGCAGTATTTAAGGCACTATCAGTGAATTTGATAAACAGAAAGTCGAAAAAACATCATCAAAAATTGATTTTTGAATGTTTGTAACAGTATATGTATCTACCACCCCTGCAAATAATAGGACCCCAAGGAACCAATAAGGGCAAAATCGTAAATTTTAGTAATTACTGGCCGTTCCGACACTTAACACAACACGTAATTGAATGGCAAATCGTATCGTTGACACTGGCCAAGTTTGCTTCCTTTTCTGTTAATTCTTCAGTTGGAAAAGGGAACTTCTGAGAATTCTAGAGCTTATTCCTTCACTTTTGAACTATTCCTGATAATTTTCAATATTTTTCACTCTTTCGAGAGAATCACTGATAGTGTCTTTAACAGAGGCCTAAATGCCTGTAACTGTTCTATTTTGGGAGTAGTACCCATCTTCAGGGAAAGTGATCTGTGAATTATACATCTACTTGCTTTGCACTTTGCACACATTCCATTTGTCCACTGAGGTGAGTGCATTGTTTGATCCTAAAGATGCTGTAATACTAAAAGCGGGTTCTTGTGGGGCCAGGTCCAGGCGATGAACCAATGGTGGTTGGCCATTAAGCACCTCTGAAATGTACAGTAAACATGTGGGGGTTTGGAAAGATGGGTATGGGGTTTTGTGGCCCCAAAGTGGTAGCATTTCCAGGCTTATTTCTGGTATAGCTTTGGGTCACAAAATTATCAAAAATTGGTATGTAGAAGGGTGCTTTTTCTTGATTTTTCCCCCAAAATGCTTTAAATTAAAAAGTACAAAATCCAAACCATTAGTATATTTTGGAGTCTCATTTTCATTAAATTTGGTGTACTTTTGGGGGTCATCTTTCAAAATCCCAGTGCACATTTCCACCCAAACCAAAGTCATGAACCTCTCTGGTAGTAGACATACCAAAACAAGGCCAATTTTTCCTTCAAACATAGGTGTTTTAACATTCAATGGCCCTGGGAGTAAATAAGATTGAGAACTGCTGTACTTTTAAAGACAAGTAGTTTCTGTGCTAAAATACTCTGTCCTGTTGATAACCCTCCAAATTTAACCCAAATATTTACAGTCAGAAAGATTTGTGCATGCTTGAAATTACAAATGGGCATTGTGAATAACACTTGAAATTTCAATACTGGCCATTGAACTGATTGGATTAGAGACTTAAAAAGTACAGTTATTGTATAATGTGTGAAACTCAAATTGTCAGATTGAGGTAAACAGGAACTCTATCAGATTCTAAAGTAATTACTTGTATGTGGACTTACATCTGGAAAGTCCAGAAAGAAAGGAATGGAGGTTATGAACTCCAACTTGCATCCAGGATTTTTTGGATTTTTAGTTGGGATTTGAGGGGATTGGCAGCAGTCCTTGTATGGATATGAAGACAGATGGATGGGAACAAAATAAATTTCTTTTAGGGAAGCCAAAATTGCCCCACCAGGCAAAATGTGTGTTTTTTGTTCAATATAAGCATAAAAAAGGCTTCTGAAGCATTGCACTTGTTTTTGACTAAAAAGTGCCATTTTTTTTATCAACTTACATAGTCAAATCTTGGATGAGAAGAGCAATTTCTTTTCCAAAACAGGGACCTGGTCATCCCATTCTCCTTCAAATAACCCCTGCCCCAACT
>JAMKCH010034735.1:0-15135 GCA_023653785.1 Ophioderma brevispina
GAGGCATGCCATTCAGCCACGAGGATCCAGCTCCAGGCGGGAGACGCCCCCCGGTTCAATACCGATAGAATGTTAATTGGTGATGCAGTCTTTTTTCCACAAGGCGACTCTCTTACCTCCTTAGAGAATGTTTCAAGAGGTTGGACTTTGCTAAGAAATCTCTCTCTGGATTTAAGACGGTTGGCAGCATGCAATCCTCCAGACACAGGGTGCCTCACATTGGATACCCGACAGCTACGCTCTTGCCTGCTCGTCTTAGCTACGACGGATGTCTGGTTGAGGAATTCCTGCTATGATGTAAGTTTTCAGTTGGGGTTGGACGGAGGCATCCCGTGATAAGCCGCAGTAGCATTCAACGCTGGACCAAGCTTCCCGGCATGGGTCGATCTCCTCCCAAACAGGGCAGGCACACTCTGCACACAATTAGCGCAGGGCAAGCGCCGCCGACCCCAAGGGCAAGTGGGCGAGCACCCCATCCTGTGCCAGTGAGTTGTTGTTCAAGATGTTATTGCGTGAACATACTTCACTCTTCGTCTTCTCTATGTGGGGTGCTTATAAGAGGAGTGGGTCCAAGTAACTTCCTAGGTAACAGGGTTATTACAGTGCTCCAGGGGAGTTCCAGACCAAGTAACTTTAAGCTGACAATTGGCTTCGCGGTTACGTAGATGGAAAGCACATGTGTCTTAGATGATTTGCACGTAGGTGGTTTTCCTCATAATAGGAAGTGAGTTCATCCAAAGCTCTGGAGCGTCTCTTTTCAACAACCGTGTGAAGTCTGCATCTTTGGCGCTAATTCCAAGATCGTCTGGCATAAATAAACGTCAGGTTCCTGCAATCCTTGGTTGGTCGTTGGTATATCTGTTGAACAGGAGAGGTGCACTAAGCACACTCCCTTGTGGTGGACGATTCTTGAGCCTACGCCATCGCTCTTCTTCGCCCTAGCTGAACAAAGAACATCCTGTTTGCCAATCAATCCTCGGATACGCTCAGCAAGCCGATGTCCTTGTAATTTCCAGATCTTTGGAGTAAGCATCCGTGATTAACAGCGTCGTATGCTGCTGAGTGGTCGACGAACACAGCTCCGCCACCACACCCCCCCCCGAAACCATCCTCAATGTGTGAGTTAGGTTGAGTACTTGGCTTTTGCCACCTGCCCGGCCGGAAACCCGTCCCTTCGGCATGAGGTGTTTTCGTCTATCACAGTCAATAGATTGGCAGGAGGCGTTCAAAGCGCTTGTAGGTATGGCTAGGAGTGATATAGGTCTGTAGCTCTTAGGATTGGCTGGATCTTTCCCATGCTTTAGGAGTTCCATAACATGTGCTTTCCTCCAGATCTTTGGGAACCTTGGGAAATAATGCAGCAATTGTAGAGCTCAGGATACTACCTGTGGTTGTGGAACAGCACCACCGACAATGGAACACCTCTTGGTCTGCCCACTGCTGGAGTCACAATGCACAAACAAGGACCTTGCTGAATCAGTGAAGGCAGCCAGACGTTGTACCCGGACCCATCTCTGGCTGGATCATCTTTGAGAACCACATTGTTTAGACACGATAAGAGAAGAAGATTCTTTGACAGTACCACGGGTGAACTTTTAACCGCAGGTCTTTTATTATTCTTATTATTTTTAGTAACCTAAACTTCCAATATTAGTTTCTTACCTTACTTTGGTATACTTTTTTGTATGCGATTGGAAGTTCCAGAGATTCCACATTAGTGAATTATTATAATTGTTCTACACTGTTAAAAAGTTCATAGATGCTCGGATGAAACTGACGAGCATTGAATTAACTAAAGACGAAAATACACCGTTTTGAACCAGGTCTTCTCGCTATCTAGACATTAGATTTACCACTAGACCACAGGGAGACTGTTTCCTGGAAACCAGTGAACTACGCTTAATGTATTTCAGTCTTTATTTCAGAGTTTAAATTTCCGTAAAATTGTTACTCCGTAAATTGTAACATTCCTTATTTTTCTTAAAAATGCGGAGTTTGTTCCATTAAGAATACATAGTTTATGCTATTATTGTGATTACAACAACTTCACCCACCCAAACACCTACAAATAACAGGACACACTTGAGTTATTCTGTATCACCCCAACCGTATACATCTATCCAAACTCACGTTAAAAACAAACTCAAGTTCTTGTTTATTATACCAAACGAGACGCCTCACTTTTTCTGAATACGGGCGGCGAAGTTCATATTAAAGTGCTTATTTGTAATGTGTTGTCACCATATTAACCTACATCTATTTATAACCTTTTTTGTCCCAGTTGAAATTATAGCCTCGCGGAAGATTTTATGATCACTTCTTCGTTGCAATATTAATATGCACCACCAGCGGCTTGTTGGAATGCAATCGTTTCAGGCAAATTATCTCGTTTATTTGAAAAATGTTATCGTTTTCCATAGCCTCAGAGTAGGTTAATCGCAACAGCACAATTTTTTGAAGAGCGTCCCCAATTTTCAAAATTTGATATTTTGTGCACGCGTTTGTTGGTAATTCTAGAAAACTACACCTGCCAATGAGAAGCTCAAAAATTGTCGCATTTTTACTAAATTAAGCGATTTTTGTAATGAGAATTGGTATCCGGCAGATTGTACTTAACGCAAGAGCTGGAAATGCTAAGTTTATGTCCTTCCATAATGAAAAAGTGCCACTCAGAAAATGACCTCAACTTGACTGCCTGACAATAAACAACTAATGAATAAGCGTAAACACGTACATGGCGCTAATCTCGGCTATTTCATATTGGAGGGCCTTTTTCCATCAGCCGTTGAATTATTATCGGAGATCTCCGATATTAATTATTCTAATTGCAAAATTTCTTCGTTTGCGACACATAAACATTCTCCAGCTTAACCATTCACAGGTATAGTTTACTAGCCAGTTACCAAAGTAAATTTGGACGCTCTTCAACAAAAATTGTTATTATTGCTTTAAATACTGCAAAGTGCCATTTTTTTTTTAAAAACATCATTTTTAGAAATAGGGAGCGCGTGTTGATACCAAAAGTGTTTTTTGAAAAGCAACATTTTGTGGGCAAAACTTTTTAAAATTGGTCTAAACATCCAATTCTAAGTGATATGAAGTTATACAATGAAATTTATTTGTGGGGCTTACGCTTTCGGAACCCTACGTAGAAAATCCTATGACCTTAGGAAGCTCTCGCGTTACTGCAGTTACCATCCAAAGGATAATTCTGAACAGCTGTGAAAATGTAAGCATTTCATTGCTGATGCCCGCGGGTTCAATTCGACAATTGAACCCATGTAGTATCCTTGCGTATTGATGTTATTTTGTGAGGTTGAAGCGCTCGTCGTCATACGGCGTTTGCTAAGTTCGCGCGCGCTGCCAAAGTTGCGTCTCGTTGCGTCACGTGTTGTTTCGATTGTTGTCACTGGGTATTGGAGTCCGTTCTTGTTTGTATCTTTAAGCCGTAAAGCATCGCGAACTTGGGCTAAAGATGACCTAAAATGATAAAGCTGTTCAAGAATGAAAATAAAGGTATGATTTTGGGAACCGGTACTCCTTTTTCGACGAATTGAACCCGGCGACACCATTATTTTAAATAATGGTATCGCCTGTGTTCAATTCGTTGTAAAGAGTACCGGTTTCCCAAATCATACCCTTTTTTTTTCTCTAAATAGTGACGTCTATACTCTGTTCGATGTCAAATTTGGGGTGACGTCACTGCGCGTGTTAGGTTTGCCACCCGAGAAACGCATGCCTCGACCTGCAATTGTAGAATTTACGCACGCGACCAAAGGCGGCGCAATCCAAATGCTATCTAGAGCGAATGCAAAGTAGCGTCATGACGTCACCCCCCAACTCAAGACCGAACAAAGTCTAGCATTGGTTTGTTACAATTATAAGTCATTGTCCTTACGGTCTCCTACTCACTATTTCTGAGCCCTCTGACTCAGTAGATAGAGACGATCCTGATCTTTTCTAATCGAACTTGATTTCTTAGCACACATTCTGGAGTCAATTACTATGGTAACAATCTTATTAGTATCCACAACTATTATTTTTCGGAGCTTGTAAATTTCTCACTTCACAAAGCAAATTGTGCATAAAGGCATGAGCCTTATTTTCAAGCTTTTCAAAGATTTCCATAAACCACTCAATTTACGTAAACGGCACTCTATGATATATACCATGCATTTAATTTTTTGTAAATATACATTTTAAACATTTCACCTTTTTATTTTGGCTCAAATGTCACTTCACCTTTAAAAGTCACAAAGAAATGTATGTGTTGTCAAAGCCACTTATATAATACAACACGTTCACATCTGTGCTTGTTTACTTCCGTCATTCAGATCATCTTCATCCTTTTGACCACATTTTCTTATAACTCACGTCCGAGTTAGTACACGTACTCAAGTTGTTCAGCAGTATTTTTGCAATATTAAAGAAGTACGTTATATTCTAGGCAAAGTATTCAAGAACTTTTTCAATGTACTTCACGGTGACAATTTCTAAAATTAATTTTTTGAAGTGACTGGCATCTTTCAAGCCCCCTTTACACGGTCACGGTAGAGGTTAGAAATAAAATTTGGATGAGGCAATCGAGTGATCAGATTTTTGATACTTTTAAGTGTTTTGCGCATAAAATTACGTATAATTATTAATTGAATTTTAATTATTGATTGATTTAAGGAAGTAAGAATAGTAGCTATCCATATCAAAGTAATTTAATCGAAAGTATAAATAATGTATTATTTTCGGGCTTTGATGTGTGGGTTTAGTTTCAACACTTGTTATTATGATTAAATTTTGTATATATTTGTATGTCTTATACGTCGATCTTGGTCTGTTTTGGGTTGGTTTTTGGTGTAGGGGTGGTGTTAAGGGGTCTGTGTTTGGCTGTGTAATATATGATAGAAATACATTTTAGAATTCATTGTTGTCTTTTTAACACTACAAATATTATACAGCGTGTGCCGATAAAACGCACCCCGCCATAAGTTTTTGAACAAAAGCATATATGCCTATTTCGTTCTTTGTTGTAATAAAGCAAATATTAACACTCAGTGTATAAGGTGGATCCATGTGCGCCAGAAATTTTTATGTAATTGTCTAAATATCGTTGCGCATATTTTGGTGGAAACACAATAAAATCAACCAAATGGCGTTATCTGCTAATTAGCATAATTAAGTATTTTTGTAATTCGTTTAATTGTTTTTTAAAATCGTTTTTTTTAACCTCCATTTTAAATCGTACGATCATTTTTTTCATGTTTTTCCTGCTAAGTGGTGTTCCGTTTGCTGTTGTAATATTAATAATGAAAAACATTTTAGCATTATGGCATTGTGTCTTTTTTAACACGCAATTATACAGCGTGTCCCCAATAAAACGCAACACCCGCCATAAGTTTGAACAAAAGCATATAACTCTTTTGTTCTCTGTTGCAAGGTAAGATAGGACGGTTGGCTATGTCCCTGAAAAAGCTCATAAAGGTAGAGCCATTTTAAAGATATGATCCCAGAAATCAAGTTACCTCACGCCCATTTCCCAAACTGAACCGCGAGTAACCACGAAATACGCACTCAAGCATACCAAAAACCATATGAATTCACCCACCATTTTACTGTTTTTAAACTGACGCTGCAACAATATTACCCACACTTAAGTGTATATATAACAGGGTTGTGGGGCCATGTGGAACCCAAAATTTCGTTTTTCGTGCGCCATGTTTAACGCTAAATTATTTTTGCCCAAAATTTTATAATTTGTCGAATGGTCCAGTTGCGCATATTTTGGTTTGAAAAAAATAAATCAAACCATGGTGTTATTATGCTAATTAGCATAATAAGCATTTTGTGGTCTATCAAAAATTTGTGTTACCCCTTAAATCGTACTTGAGTATTTTGGTTCCGCGTTGCAAAAATCGTTTTTAACACCACCATTTTGATTCGGTACAACCGATTTTCAATGGTTTTTCCTTTTATGTGGTCGTTGTGATGTACCCCATCAATGACAAGAGTTCGGTTTTTTTTTTAAAAAAAAAAAAACAAATCAACCGTCAAAGTTGGTTTTCAGATCCCCCCCACCCACAAACCCACACACACACAACACACCATGGACCTAATAGAGAGAAGGACCAACAAACACTAGTTTCAAAGACCCCTATCAGTTTGCCGCCTTTTGTTAGAAATCCCACCAGACCCAATTTACCTGTAATGCTATAATACCCTGTCAGCAGGAGGGTTACGGCTTCGCTCTTCGATGAATCTGGGAAAAATTTCAGCCCGCCTCAATAGCATGATGTAAATCATATGGCAATGAAGAAATTGAAGATCAGGAAAAATTTGTTCTGAAATTAATGGAAAACATCCTAATAGAATGCCATTTCATCATTTAAACTATTGCTATTAAGCCTGTCTACCTGAGCATTTTTATAACAACACACCGAAGGGTAACCACCCCCTTTGAATTTTCTTTATTGAACTCATCCTATAAATTTGGTACCTACGGTATGCTTAAGTTTATTCTTCCTTGGTATCAAAATATGTAGAAACCATAATGACGTCATAAGGTAAATAAAGTATGAAAATACTGCATATATGAAGCCAAACAATTGATATTTTGCAAATTTACTGCTCATAAATAGTTTGTAACACTTAAACATTTTCAATCATGTAGAGACATTATGACGTCATTTATGACTGTTAGTATTTTGGTAACTCATGTTGGTATCAAATGAAAGAGGACCTCTATCTAGGCGTGTTGGTATTTCCTCCCGAAATGGGTGGGGGGGGGATTTACACACCCTAATCCATCAGTTTGGATCATCCCCTTTTACCTTTCCTATACCCCGGTATGTTTTTTCTTTTTGGGGGCATAAACGAGCATAAACTGACATTGGCCAATTAATAATTAGCTCATTTGACACCGGAAATGGGGTTTAGTAGGGGCGAAAAGAAAAGAAGAGAGCGTAACAACGCCCCCCCCCGGAATACGAGGGTCCATAATTTTTACATTTAATATGTATAAAGTTGACTTATCAATCATATGTCAGATGAAACTGACATTGAATCCAGTTCGACATTGTATCGGCTAACAAACAGCCACAACGGTAAACAAATTCCCAACATACCGAGTTTAAAATATTACATTGGTGGGTTTTCGAGGTAGAATTACACGTATGGGCGCACTTGGGGACCAGTCAGAAGTTTCTACCTTGTTAAAGTTACATTGCACTTCATAAGACCGTTTCTCACGAGTCGGAATGATCGGAACATTTTCATATTATTTTCACAAGAATTTTTAACAATTACGGTCCACAAAATCACCCAAAATGCAAGATTATTTCCTACACTCGTAGCTCACAAGGAATGACGGATTTTGATGGGGTATTCGTTATTTTCTGAAATAATTTCTCCACTATTTGGTGACAACAACTTGCCAAAAAAACCTTGAATTGGGAGTGGACTGTGCCATTTTCCAAAAACCCCGACAGTCAGGGTTCACAACATCCGGTTAAATTACCCGTTTTGTGAACAAAGCTTTTCCTTAGTAAAGACCGTATTTTGCTGCATTGATCGCGGCAAAGCGATATAGATCACAAACGGGCTCGGTGTATGCACATGAATACCCATCGAGTGCCTAGCTTTGTGAGATAAATGGGTAATTGAATTAGGCAATTGGTGGTTTTCGCGTTGTTGGTCCTTCTCTACTAGGTCCATGTACACACTAACGGGATGGCACAAAGACCTTGTACACTAAGTTAAAATATGAATGTTCCATTGGTAATAACAGCAACGTGCTTTTAAGATACTTATAATGACATTAGGAATGATTTAGCTACGATGATCAAAACACCTCGTATTTTCCAAACTAGGACAACATGATTCAGAGCTAACAATCATAGTTTTGGAAGCACACAAAGGTTGTCTTCTACCCAAAATTACTGACAGATGTATACGGAATGTTTATTCCGTAAAGTATGATGAATTCTGGTGGGTCACTAGTGACCCAGGTCGCTATTGTCACAAAACCCATTATATGATATGGTCATAGGCGTAAAAAAATTTTCCAGGGGTGGTGTATATATCCCCAAATATTTTCATAATACTTTAAAAAATTGTTAAATTTCGCGCATTTTGTTCGAATTACAATTACATTAACAATATTACGCTATAAATGACATTTTAGACACATGGCTAGTAATGGATCTCTCCGCATATGCATTGTTTCATTCATAAATTTTGAGTCATCCCACCCCCCACCCCCCCCGGTTAAAAAAGAAATTTACGCCAATGGATATTGTTAGTGAGTTTTAGGTGAAAACATGTGCCGACGTTCATAACGTCAGAGTATGTAGGATTGACGTAGCGTTGTACGTTGTCGATGACTTACCACAGTTTTATCCTTATATCGTTTTGAAATGTATTTTTATAGAACTGTGAACAACTGATCGATTAATTCTATTTGGAAGTTGTATCTACCTCAATTATTTTCTCCTATAAAGGTAAGATTGTTTACAAGCCTTTCAAAGATTTCCATCCAGATTCTATTTACGTAAGCTGCATTCTTATGATCAATACCATGGATTTTTGGTAAATGATAATTTAAACAATTCATCCCCTTCAATTTGATTGTGTTTTAAATGTCAATCCTTCGTAAAAATCACTGATTGCCTAGTGACAAAGAAAGCATGTGTGCTAAGCTGTAACAATGTCACAGTGTCACGTTTACAATTGTTGTACGTCCGATTCAAGATCATCTCATATCTTGACCATATTTTCAAGTTAATCTGACGTCCGAGTTAAGTACACTTAACCAAAAAGCGTCAACATTTTTTTGCAATATTAAAAGAGTACGTCATATTCTAGCCAAAATATTTCAAGAACGTTTCGATGTACTTCAAGGTACGTTTGCCGATATCTGAAAAATAAATTTCGAAGTGATGAGAATCTTTCAAGCACACTTAACACGGTAGTAAACGATAGAAGAAATAGATTGGAGTGAGGCAATCGAGTGATTCCAGAGTTGGTAAGTGTTAAAACGAATAATTCCTAAGCCATGTAAATGACCTGTTGAATTGAATGTAATTAATAATAACTGATTGATTAGGAATTTATCGTTGCAAGTTATTATCCACTGACATGTCGAAATAAAATATCATTGTTTCCTTAAAGAAACTGGTAAAAATTTTGTTTAATTTGCGTCATAGAACTTTCTCCAAATGACTTCATAGATATAAAACATACAATATATATACGTTTTAAGAACACTCAATACATTTTCAAATATCTGCGCCATCTGTAGGTCCGAGGTTTTTATGGGGGAGGCGGGGAGAGTGCAATATAAATCATAAAGTTACAAGAGGACAGGATCCCGCTCCGTCCTCACTCAACAAGGAGAGAGCACGTGGTCTAATGGAAAAGCGCAGGACTCATAATCATCGGCCCCATTGTGGCCAACCGTGGTTGTGTTTCCCTGGTGCAAAGAGACTTCGAAAATGCCTCGTTGCCCAATCGATAATTGGTTAGCTGATATGGGTGATATATTACCATCTAAGTGCGGAATTGAGTTGTGCGCCTAGCCAACAGCCACCGATGAAACGAAATGATTTGTGACGATTTCCTGATGGCAGTGGTCATAACAACAATTGGCAATCGCGCCTCTTGAGACCCTGGCAGGGGGATATGCAGGAAAATCAATTCTGAGTGAAACTTCATGAAATTACAAATATCCGACTCTGTCCTTGTGTTGCGTTTGGTCGTATCACTTGCAGGGGGTGTAATAGGTTACCTATACTTGTTACAAACATACATAAATATGATTTCTGATAATGTGTTTCGATTTTCTGATATAGCAGATCATTGATAGTGCCTTTAAGGGGTTTCCGTTTACTGGTGTGATATTAATAACGGAAATACATTTTAGAATTATTCATCTGCATTACGGTGTAATTAATACAAAACAATAAGACAAGAAAAAACGTTTTTTGTTTAACTCGTAATATTATATAGGTCTTTAACTTATCTAAAAACTCAATCTTTAAAACTGTTTAAAGAAACTGGATTAGTACTCTTATAAAGCGTCATAAACCTTTAATTGGTTTCACTAGGAGTTTTGTTATTTTACTCAGTTACGGTTTAAGCTGAATGTTCATTAGAATATGGATTGGTAAATTTCATACCACTTATTAAATCTATGGAAACATGTAGTCCGATAGCAGAGAAAAAATCAATTTTGTGCTTAATTGAAAACATTCAAGTCAACGTAAACGCGTTTATTGTTGCATAAACTCTTATACAGTGTGAGTCAATAAAAACTCTACATTCAGAATAAAAAATAATTAAAATAGTTAAGAATTATTTTTGCTCAAACGTTTACTTTGGTTATAAAGAGGGATAAATAGGTTTTCAGAAAACGTTTATTTGGTGTCATTTGGACTTTGGAGGAACAAGTTATGCCAATTTTGCTGAGAGACTTAGAAATCCTGTTTGGCCGATTTTGATCCAAACAAAGATGCATCGTTTTCATAGAGTAACATGGTCTTCAGCAGTGATTTGAGTAAAACCATTTAACACCAAATTATCTTAAACAATAGAAGGTGGGAGAATGAATTGAAGGGTTATAAAAATAATATCCCGGAGATTACAAAGAAAATGTCAATGAAAAAAAAATGTTCAATTCCCCATAAAAAAGTCAAGATAGCTGGAGTAAGTCCACAGTTTACTTTGGTTTCAGCAAGATTCATGGTTTTAACCTACAGCGAAACTTGGGAGCCAAAGTGAAACCATATAACGTTTTGTATTCTGTTGAAAAACAATGGCAATATTGAAATTTTAAGTTTTAATTCCAATTTATTTACAGAAAACTACAGCTTTTGTTCTTCTCGCAATTTATGGACGCTGAGTATAGTGCATTTGTGCAAAAGTTATCTTAGATTATGTAAACCAACTTGAAATCTCTGAGCAGTTTCATTATGTTCATGAACTGAGAAATTGATACGGAGTGATTTTCGATAACTGAATCTTTATGATTGAACAATGTATTTAATTTGTTGAGATATTTTACTTATAATTATGTTACACCATAATTTTTTTTTTCCAAACTGAATAGTTTTTTTCGAGAAGAAATCGATACCATCTGAAATTGCATGGTGAATTGTCTTTGCTATACGTCGGTGTCAATCTCTCCGCATTGTATGGCTAAAATCGGCCAAACAGAATTTTAGGTTTCTCCGTAAAATCGACATAGTTTCTGAACCCAATGTCCAAAGAAACCAAATAAAAATTTTCTGATAGCCTGTTTTTCCCTGTAAACAACCAAATCAAGCAAAAATAACGTTTAACTTTGAATGAATGTAGGGTTTTTATTGACTCAACACTGTACACTCTGACTAATCGGTGCTTCATTATTCAATTAACAGGTTGAGTTGAATCACTGGCTTTTGAGCGCCGTCTTTTGAAAATAGGAACACAAGTCTTTGCATTCTCTACGTTACATTAAAGGTCCAGATTATCTTAGTTGTTCTGACAGTTTCTGCCTCCTCCCCCAACTAATCGACGCTTCCCAAAACTTTGCCTCCGTTACCGATGGGTTGAATCTACTATAGGGCCCTTGTACGAATTAAATTAATATTGAATGGACTTTTGTTTGCCCTCCAGATCATCCAAGTATGCACGAATACATGCCTGCAGATATTCACCTGAACATTTCAGCTATTTCAATAGTGAGTCATTGATTCTCTGTCATTCTTGGGTGTTCTGAGAGGCCAGGTCCTGGCCAAATAACCTATTGACCTGCCGTGCAAGCGCCCTATAGTGTAGTTGTCCACAGACAATAATATCCGTGTACCCCATGAGTCCACCTGTACCATGGTATTCAGTTAGTTGATCAATTGACGTTAACATCAGATCCATGTCCAAGGGACCATGATACCCAGTGTTATTTGTCATGGACCTTATTATTAGATACCATGGTCCAAGGACATGATCCCGTGTTAGTTGTCCACTGAACATTTTATCAATTATCATGGCCAGGACCATGACACACAGTTTTTTGAAGTCCACGGGAAATTAAATGTCATGAAACATTTTCCCTGTTCTGAACACATGATAAATATTGTATGTAATGGGTAAAATTGGGGACCAAGGAATCTATAAACTTTTTTTTTTTTACATAATTCCCGGCCCCTACAAAGGGATGCAGGCCCCGTGACCAGATTGTTTCTAGGGTAGGGATAGGCAAGTTTGTCAAAATTGGATTTTATTTTAAAAAGGCCGGGGCAATTTAGCTTTGGCACAAGTGGACCTTTTTACCAAAATGTTACTGTTTTCGACAAACGAAAGCAATAAAAACGGTAATTTTTGGCTCGCTCAGTTCGTAAAATCTATTTTGCTGGCTTTTTTATACTTTTTATTTTATGTGGGCTTTTTTGGAAGGGGAGGGGGACCGTCTCCTCCCGCCCCACTGCTTACGGGCCTGGAAATATGATCGCTAGAACCCCTCCTGATTTATCCTCGCTTAATAAAATAAAGGATTTTTAAGACAGTTGTGATAACTATATTACTACGTTTTGTCAAGCTAGGCGTTTGCTGATTTGAAGAACTTTTACTGAATTCGAATATTTGGTATGATTTGAAAGTATGGATAAAAGCAAATACAATGTCCATAAATATCAGAATGTTCTTAGAATTTATTTACATGTAGAGCTTCCACTCACCGGATTCAATGTTTGTCAATTCAACATATTCTCAAAGGCTCTCCAAATAATATAATAACTATAATTTACCTACTTAAAGAGCATTGTCCTGTACATGCAGACTTCATTTTATAACTTTAGTGATGAACCCCCCTCGAACACTAAAAACCTTATGCGTTTTTGCACTGCTATTATGGTTCTGAACCACTGAACATTACGAAATTGATTTCAGCGAGTCAACTTTTTGAGGCAGAATAAAGCAAGAACAAGAAAACAAGATTGTGCCCGAACCCGTCAAACTTAAAGAAACATGAGACATTTTCCCGAGAGAATCGTCCTCATTCTAAGAAATGTTATTGTTTTTATCTAGGAACGTCTTCAATTAACAAATTAATGTATCAAGTTATGTTTTGTCTTGAAATATTATTGGTCGGTTTCAGCGATATAATTTAAAATTGATAATGGTTGAAGTATCTGGATTATATATGCACTACATCGATTGCTACAACTAAAAGAATAAGTACTTATATCAAAAAATGTGATCCAAGATATCGTGTATTTATTTTTGTGTTTCTTAAAACCCCATGTGAGATATGCATTCACTAAAGTTTAAATAGTGCACACTAATAATTAAGTTCTTACGTTGCTATAAATTTTGTCGCCTGCTAAAATACAGAAGGTAGATATTATCCCAATTCTGTGTATGTATGAGTGTACGTGAATTTTGAAGTTCGGCTAATATTTTGTTTCGAATTGTCATATGTTCACCGTAGAGACTTGTTTGTCAGGCTAAGTTTACGGTCACATGCCAAGGCAAGGTTATTATAGGTCAACTGTGTGTGTGTTGGCGTGCGTGTGTGTGTTGGTGTGTGTGTATTTGTGGGTGGTGTGTGTGTGTGGCGGGCGTGAGTGTGTGGTGTGTGTGTAGTGTGTGTGAGTGGGGGTGGTGGGTGTTCTTTACAAGAGGTCACTTGTGGGAGTAATTATAGGTACAAGCTACATTGTTGGGCGTTTTTGTCATTATGGGAGTACGCCCACCCTGAATCCTCTGCCATAATGCCCTGTTTTTTTTGGCCTCTAGGGGGGTAGGTTAGGGTCCTAATCTATGGGTGCCCACAGCGTTACACCTGGAATTTTGTTATATTGCTGTGAGGGTGTAAAACCTTATACCAAAATAATCCCACATTGTATGAATATACCTACAAATCCCACAATGCACATGTATGTACCGATTTTACACAAAAACACACAACTTTGTGGGGGTATTCCCACAATTTACCTCTGTTGGTATCGTGTGTGTGTGTGGTGTTGTTTTTGAAAACACCAAAAAAGGCGTGGCGTACTTAAAACCCTGAACTTGTAACCTTTTCAGGAAGCATACGTATTACGTATTTAAGTGCATTAAGTGCTTTTGACCAATAAACGCTGCAGCGTCTCCTTGCATAGAGGAATTTATCATGATTCAGCATGACTTAAAGCATTTCCTACCCTGATGTTGGTTCATTTTTACTAAAACGTGACCAGAGCAGATTTACTATACTCTTTGTTGTCCTTGGAAAGCTAGATCCCTTTTTATCAGTCTTGGATGAATTTATTAATACGAATAAAAAAAATTCGTTCTTGCCATGGGCGCCGCCATAAGACATTATAGCTACAGCTAGCTACCAGACTATACATCCAAAGATAGACCTCTTTTTTAGAATTATGAACTATTTCCCCTGACAAATTTATTTGCCCTGTATATCTGAAATATGCTGTATATTATGAGAACATAATATAGATAGAAATATAACCGACGAATAAATAAATCGACGGAAAGTCATGTTGTGAATGTTTGTACTTAAAAGAAGGGGTCTTTTGGAGATTTAAAATGCGGTAGTTGTCACTTCAAAAGCAACGCATTTGAAGAATTATAGTTAGCAAACGCTTTGATGTCGCGTGTTGTAGTGATTAGTGAAGGTTTGTTACTTGAAGTGGGAGTCTTTTGAGACTTAAATATGGTGGTTGTTACCTTCAGAGTATTAGAAGAGTTACGTTAAAAATGTGATGTGGTGTGTTATGACTGTGTGTTAGAATGTTACATTTTGAATTAGGGTAGGTTATTCCGAGAGTTTAAATATGTCGAGTTCCCAAACAAGAAAAAAAAAGAGTAATCATAATATTTTTGTTTGCTTCTCCCCCAATTACTTTCAATATATGAAATATTATGGTTTACATCACATACTTTTCTGTACCGTGAAGGTGACAACTCACCATACAATATTTAGCCCGCTAAACTACCCTCCCTATACTTGAAAAGTACCACCCTCCTTTTTATTTGCTTCGTATTACACACCAAACCAGAATGTTTACCAAACACAACTCTTGCAAAACTCTGAGGTACTCACCACATTTAAAACATACAAAAAGTTCCTTCAATTTGGATGTTTTTCAAACCATCCCAAATACATCAACA